>JAUTBT010068814.1:0-13917 GCA_032361225.1 Lepetodrilus schrolli
CCTTCTTAAATCGGCATCTAACTTAGGAGGTGATAAACTGGGTCATAAAGTTAGGAGCTCCTAAATTTAGGATGCCAGGACTCCAACAGATTCTTACAATTTTATATGATTACACTTATAAATGGCAACTTAATTTCAACGCATATAAGAGTGCTCTAGTATCATTTCCCACATCGTCATTCACTATAACTGTACTGATACCTCAATGAACGTAAAATAAATGGCAGTCAGTCATTATAAAAAGAATCCTCAACAAATTCGTGAAAAATATAATAATTCTATTGAAATGACCTCGAAAGCAGTTACTCCTGCAAACACTCAACGTTATAAAACGTTAATACAACGTTGTAATAACGTTATATAACGTTGTGTGTTTGCTGGGACGTGAAAATATCGGTTTTCCCACGTCGTTAAAACTACTGAAGGCTAGCTTAGGGTATCCATGTTAGGGTAGCCATGTCGTTAGGGTAGCCATGTTATTTCAAATCGTTCTATGATCTATTGTGACGCGTCATATTGACATCTGATGACGTCAGCATACATTGTCCGGTTGGGAAATTTGATAGTTTTCTTTTAAAAGTTTCGAAATAATATAATATAATAAATGTATATAATAAATAGGATATTTTATGTCCAGTGAAATAGCATGTATCTCTCATCTCGTGGCGTGGGAACACTCTGTTCATTGTTTGCAATAATGCGCCATCGATGCAAAGGTCATTGAGATGCAGGCGAGCTTAATTCTGGTAAACAAACCACACGCGTACGGTTCCATCATTAATATACCATGACATCATACATTTAGAAATGCGATTCCGGTACTCTATCGAGTATCAAATGACGATACATTTAACATCACTGGCAGCAACATCCTGACATGTTCAACCACCTTGAGCGTTTTCTATTTTTACAAAGAGAAATTCCAACCCACAGATATGTTTGGAAATATATATTTGAGTTAGTACTATTGGTATGCCATTGTTCTTGAATAAATAGAAGCTTGAGTGACACAAAGGCAATCAGAGAGTGATTGCCTGACGATGCGCGTGCCCTTGGGTATGTTATCGTGAGATTTGCCTTGAATATGGGACATTATCATTGCCTTAGCGATCTGAAACATTTCGATTGACGTTGATCCTATGACAAAGCCGGTACGATTACAGTGTCCATGTTTCCGCATATGACTTGGTAACAATACATGCACATCGAGACTAATATGTGATGTTCTGTGAGTCTTTTCTAGGTACCAGCTTCTTATATACCGGGTATAGTGGGGTTTTTTTCTCCTATTTTGAAACCAGAATAAGTACCATTGTGGAGAGAGAGAGAGAGAGAGAGAGACATATACAATTGAATCAATGAAAGTACATGCTTCCACACGGATACACACCTGAGTGAATACGGTACCTGGAATTATGTCAGGTCACGTCGGAATCGTTTTCAGTTCTGGGTTCAATGCTCAGATTGTAATCCTTTATTACATAACATACCATAACTCCTGGTAGACACGATGGACCCACACGCGACATAAAACAGTGCTTTCTTATTAGACGAAATGTCTATTATATGCAACGACGTGACGAATGTTAGTAGTAACTATAGCTTCGTAGTCAATATCGGTTGGATGAGAAGCAAGAAAAAAACCGTCAACATACCAACAAAAATCATTTTGTGTGTGGACATAATATGTTCGTCAGAACTACCAGCTGTTGTATGGAACTAATGGAAATATAAACTGGCATACATTTACTACTCAATCTGATGCGTACTACACATACTTTGATTACTACTGTGCACATGTAATGTATTGCTCGTGTTAACACAGTAATGCCATGTTCAATAGGCAGAGACAGAGAGAGCAAGACGGAATTCAGTAGACAAGGTATTCCATTTTTCAGCATCCACAGAAAAGGAATGATAGCAAAGCGATTTAAATGACCGTCTGGGAATAAATGTTTGAAGGATGTCTGAGTATATGTGAGATCTAGTCGGGTTGTGTTCATATGAAAACGGATAAGTGCCCACGCTATACATTATCCTTCTACAATATGACCTTTGTTGTCAGGGCAATGCTCCTCTGGTCCACTGTCGTACCAGTCTCCATCCCACAAACATCCTCCCTTTGACATTTACTCTCTACCTTCACGCATACGTTTGCTCTCGGCAGAGAAAAGGCTACACACTTCCTAAATTACTTATTGCAATTTAACCGCATTATAGGATAAACCGAGACCGACGAGATGTGCTAATCTCATTTCAACGACTTAGAGATGGACACGTTAATAACATGTCAGTCAAGACAGGATTCCTTTACCCAATATGCCGGACAATTAGATCTTGCATTGAGGTCAGGTCCTTTTATTTCCTGGAAAATCCCAATGAATTCAGGCCAGAATAATGTCTACCCAAACTTGATATACATGTCTTGATTAGCTGCCTTCCTTCATCACTACGTATTTTGACCACAAAGGAGGGTAAATATGACAGCATTGCGTTTTCTGTACACTGATGATATGTTAGCATAGACATTGATCCTGGAAAATCGTATACTAGTGTTATTGAATAGAATAAATTTCAATCAGCCTCGGAACTACTCGCCAAAGGATTTGTGGACAAACTAAGAGCTCTGGACAGGATCAAAGACATCATCGTCAGCCGTGTTCAGGATGTACTTAGACATGCGTCAATAGTCATCCACCTTCACAATGCTAGTGAGTATATTGCATAAGAAAAATAACACGATTCTGGAGACCGAGGTAATAAGAACCGGCGGCTCCTTCGGTTGTACATACTAGATGTCCTTGCTTACTGTAACCACTAACGAACAATGCTTGGATAATATGGTATGACCAAGTAATTCTTGGATAATCTGGTATGGCCAAGTAATGCTGCCTTTAGCAATGTGGAATTACAACGTCATTATTGCTGTCACATCGCCCACGTACGTGTATAGTGTTACTTGTGTCATGCGATAATATGACATATGCTCAACCAGTATATCTACACATTGCCAACGAGTCGTTAATTAAATGGCTATTTAAATAAAATGTCGGATGTGCATATTCTGTAAGCGTCTACCTGTAGCATTGTGTTTAACATTTTCTGTCATTATTGGATATTTCTATTTGGATTATGTTGTAATAGATGTTCCCTTTTCAAAAATGTTACATCTCATAATATTATGGTCAAAAACACAAAAGCATATTGCACCAAAACAATCAATACATGCATTTCAACGTCTAAATAATTGCGGTATTCAATCAACTACGTATAAATCATGGTCGGGACTACTATTATTGGTCAATCTTCATATATATATTTTAAAAAAACATAACACAATGTGGTATGAAGTAGCTGGTATTTCCCTATGTTAACTGTATTATTTGTTTGGCCGGATAGTCATTGTTAGCATACGTAATAGATTAAGATCAATTTACTATTATTAGTAGTAGTAGTCGTAGTAGTAGTAGTAGTAATAGTAGTAGTAGTAGTAGTCGTATTTAGCACTTTGACAGTTGATTTATGTCCATAAAATTGACTAGGCACAGCTAATACGTTGTATAGACGCCAATAATCACTGTGCATTGTGTCATTCAAGGCCGCTCGATATCACGCAGTCTTGCATTGTAATCAATGTCGAGAATCATCTTACACCAGGAACATTAGATTAATGTAGACCAATTTCGTCACTTCTATTGAATAATATGTGATAATTGCAATGTCAACCAGTGAGGTGCTAACTACATGATCAGGACACTTCATGATATTGTAGAAACTTACCACAGGCAATAAACTGAACCTCTCGTCGGCCTGTACGTAAACACTGTAATGTATTAGTTATCTGCATTATTGAAATGATAAGCAGTTTAGAACATAAAAAGTTTAACATGAGAGCAAAGGTTATCGATGGTATGGATGAACTCGATATCACAATATAATAATACTAAGTATCAGTTTGATGTGTAAACGTCTATACTATATAAATACACTCATGTAGGATGTAGATACAATTATCAGTACCTACTGGAAGTATAGATGGGGCAACGCATATAAACCACAATCACGAAATCTAAGCTTTCATACTAGAGTGCATTAGATACAGACAAACATATGAAATACTACTACTACTACTACTACTACTGCTACTACTACTACTACTACTGCTACTACTACTACTGCTGCTACTACTACTACTACTACTACTACTGCTACTACTACTACAACAACGACAAATACTACTACTACTAATAATAATAATAATGCTATGTTGTATATTTATAATATTAAAAAAATGAATTCTAAACTTTTAATATATAGATACAAAGCTGTATACATTTTGCATAATGCTATCCCGTGTAATGGATCAGTGTGCACTCAATATCCTTACGAACTCCCTGGGGATCGCACAACCCCAACTGACAATAATGTTCACCGGCTCTAGAATGTTGACATGCATATTATTATATCATCCTACCGGATACGCACTAAGCAATGGACATGCATGTTTCAACCAGAGCATGTCCCCATGTGTAGACGTCAAGACATACTATTATAAGCTGAAATTCGTCTTCCTATCCATGCACTGGACTTAGCTTGTCTTCAAACCTGAGCGGTATCCGTACTAAACATGCGCTCCACTGGAGTATCATTGCACTCTGACGTACTGCTGCATTGCGCAGCCATCAAGATCATTTAGCGAAACTCGTCTATGCTATAGTATTGTCAAGCTGAGTAGTCAAATGCATTTATGAATGGCAAACATAATAAACTACGTAATCAGCAATAAATTGGAGGCGTACACATTGGAGGCGTACACATTGGAGGCGTACATAACATTGGAGGCGTACACATTGGAGGCGTACACATGGCCTCATTGGGAAGACCTGACCCAAATACCATAGCACAAACTAATGTCAGGTTAAATTCTTCTAGATATGGCCTCAAGTGTCAGTGAACAATGACATTTGAGCACTCAAATAAATAAGTAATGACCATTATACGTCATAGAAACATCATCTGTAATTTATTATTAGTATTAAGAAAAAGATGATGAACGTGTGTATACTAGCAGTCTTCAATATTGCTTACGTCAGTAGTCATCATGAGTCTGTCAAGTTAGGTGCCATTCATTAATCATCGACGTTCAGCGGCGTTAGGCTACTTTGACAATCAGAAAGGACTCCAGTTGCCAGTATTGCCATTGAAACTAAAGATTAAGAAAATACCATCAATCTGGAGTCTCCACTGATTAGAACGGAACTTAATTTGATCCTCATTCGGGAATAAGCATCCTTGGTCTATTCCTGCTATTGAATTGCTCTTCTGTGAAATGTAAACATGCTGCATTTCCGGTTCAACTCGCATTTCTGAATACGTTGCACACATCATACATTCTTTTGTTGCTCAAAACAAACCACAGAGAAGAAGTTTAATTAGGCAATGCCTTAGAACGACGTAAAACTATTGTTCGTTACGTATTCACTAAAAATAATAATAATGGTGGTGCACGCATTCAGATGTATGCTTCTCTCCAGAACAAGTTACATGCATGCCAGCCGACTCCGTGGCGTAATGGTTAGAGCGTCGGCCCGAGTGCAGAAAGTCGCGGGTTCGATCCCCGTCGCGTCATACCAGAATTCGTCAAAAGATGGTACTTGTTGTTCCCCTGTTTGACGCTCAGCATTAAAGGGGCAAAGCACAGACTAGTGGCCTCGGAATCAGTATACTGTGTCTGAGTGGGGGTATCCATGTTCTATCTGCGGCATATGAAACTTGTGGAAATCCAGACTAGTACAAGCAGTACATATGCATGCAAGTCATGATGTGAGTGAAAATATCTTGAAAGTGGCTTTACACCCCAAATCAACCAGCCAACATGCATACCACTCTGCCAATGCACGTCACGAACGATATCAAACGCATTGCATGATGCCAGTTTCAAGCAAAGAAGAGAAAGACACATTATAAAGGCCAGGCTTTCACCTCGGCTGTCCAGGTTTATTTTTTAGCATTCACGTTAGGTGTCCTCTAACCTTTTTTTGCTGTGCGATACCAACACCATACTTGGAGTAGAATGGTCATTTGCCATTAAATACACACCCACTTAATATACGGTGGTATCCAATCCATTTGACCATTGGCCTAGAAGGTCTGCACGGCTTAGCCATGGCATTATTTAGAATATCGTGCTGAATAGCAAGTCCAATTACTCTGTCATCAAACATGTGTTTACAATCGATAGCGCGTCTAAAATGTTTATTGCATGCTTTCAGCTGCAAACCAGCAGGAATAGTTACGCCACCGTCCGTTACGTCTAATGTAGCTTTGATAGAACAATATCAACACCGGCGAGATGTATGTGTGTTAGTAGGAGACTGAGCAGTATGTGTTTATCTTAACTCTCTCCATGCTGAAGGCAACCGGAGATGCCCTAAAGAACAGTGACTGTGCCTAATCCAGCAGGAAGAGAGTTAAAAGATTCGTGCTCCTTGGCGCTAACTATGATGCCAATGAGCGCATGGCTGAGGTGGTGTGTGCATAGGCATACCTGCATATCAATATGCTCGATCCTTTCGTACCACTGTGTATGGTCTCTAGAGATGTATGCCTCTAGAGCTGTATGTCTCTAAAGCTCTAAAGCTGTAGAATGGCTTGTATATATTTTATGTGTATATGGCAATACGTGTTTTAGTGTATATGTATACAGGGTGAGACGTAACTAAAACATGTTTCTGTCTAAATACATGTAAGTACATTGTAGGTGAGTATATATGCATGTATCTATGGATACTATCCATAATGCTAATTTAAAGCTACTGACTGGATTGGCCATGAGTAAACATAAATGCGCATACCCATGAGAGTATAAACTGTTATGCTCTCATGTAATTAACATTTATTGTAAGTATGGAATTAGGATGGACTTTAATTGGAATAGTAAAGGCATACCTAACGATATTGCTTCGCACGGAAATTGGAATAGTGTTGAAATGCATACCAATGTACACTAATAGCCATGCTAATTGGAAGAAATGGATGAAGTTATTTGAACCGTTTGCTTTCCAAAGGAAGATTCATTGTGTAAGGATTACGATATATACTATCACGTCGGAAATATCAATATGTGATAATTAATAAGGAGTTTGATTGCAGTTGTTATGCTACTATGGTAATATAGTGCATACATCACCTTTCAGCTGTGTTTGATGCTAAATATCTTCTTAAATAGAGATAGTATGCAAAGGAAACGGTATAAGCTATACTACACTATATACTATCGTGACTTAGCGTACCTAGTACCAGCCAGTAGATTAAGAGCATTTGACTTGATAATGAGTATTAACTCTCTCCATGCTGGATTAGGCACAATTACTGCTCTTTAGGGCATCTCGGCTGCCTCCAGCATGGAGAGGGTTAATAAAGAACACGTTTTATTTTCTCTTACCTGGAATAATGTCTCAGTCTGTCAATGTAAACGCTATCTATCTGTCATACACAATTCCTCCACATCCATGTATCCATGTCATATCATGCCACCGTTGTTACCTATGAACCTCAACGGTTATAACATCAGCGGTCAAATCCTGTACTTGACCAGGAAGTACTGGACAAGGATTATTGCAAATCCTTGACACACTTCTTCATAATCGTTACAATACAATCGTGTCTTCTGACAAATCTATCACACGAACTCAATCCTGAGCATAAGCCTAGGTTTCACAGAAAAGTCGTCTGGTATTTCCCGCGCTTTTTCTCGGATGGAGCGAGATGAGAGCGAGAACGTGGAACTGTCACCAGCGTGGATCACACCCATTGATCCTCAGCGCTAGTAAACTAGTAGTAATATCGGCACCGACAGCGACCACGTGCTTTCCTCGATCGCTATGGTGCCTCCTTCCGATCAATTCTTCCTCCACTGTCTCGAGGGAAATTCCTAAGTTCAGGCATCACTGTAATACTTAGCTGGCATTACCAGTCGGCCCCTGTGCTAATTGTAGGGGTGTTCGTCCAGAAACTGCAAGACTCTGTACGTGCTAATGCCCGGTACTCCGGCCAATTGCAAATGTCGATTATGCTACGGAGACGTTGACGTGACGCTATCCACATATACCTATACTGTACCGTTTTCTCAACATCAAGCAAGTGAGCCCGGGAGGAGAACGTAGTTTTCGGTATAATTATTTACTATTTCGCATGAATAAAGACTAGATGGCCGATCAGTTTTGCCTTTAAAATGCTGCCAGGAGGTATTCTATAAACAGATATCTTTACCAGGATAGCTCCAGTGTAAGGATAGTCCATGCTCATTGTTGTGGAATCCCACTCACCCTTGACCTCTGTCGGTACTCTTACGGTTATTGCCTTCTCGAGCTCGAGCACACGGTTGGATGTCATAGACACCAATTGACGTTCTTTCCCACTGGCCGGACGGAATGAGTCCGTAGGTGTTCATAATACACCAACTGCATTTTGGAATGGTGTAATTCGAGGAGTTAACGAGTACTATTCGCTTCCCAAATCCTGCACTAACAAACTTAGTGCTAAATAAACATGCACTAGTTAGGCTTGCTGGTGTAGTACAACTCGGCGGTATGTTTGTTCTGAGATGAGGCGATATTACAGATGTTCAGCATTCTCACCACCAGTTATAATTAAGCTAACGTAGATTTTCTTTATCCAGTCCTATGCTCAATTTACCTGTGGATGACTAATATATCTAACACGACACTGCATTCATTAAATTGGTAATGTGACGATGATATATCATGAAAATATTCCTCAGAAAACTAATTTAAAAAAACAAGCATATGAAATTACAATATCGGTTATTGTCCCCACACAGACACGGACTGGTGATTCTTGGTGCCACTTAACTACAGACAATGCGGAGTGTCTATAAATAGTGTTATGATGGATATGTAGCCTCCAACTGTGTGGCATCAAAATATAACGCTTCAAACATGTCCAACACCGCTTACCAAGATAAATTAAAACGTTAATGTATACCATATCGATAGCATAAACATTCATGTTCTATATCACATATTAGCACACCTAATGTTCGGCAATATTAACAACCTCTATGCATGCATATGCTATTGCTTAAGTAATGTGCATCCTTACAAGATTAAGCAGTGCATATTGAATATTACATACATGAAAAATGCATTTTTTTTAAAACGAGCAACATATACTAGTAAATCAAAGCACATACACCAAACTAAAATAATATAAATAAACAAATATTACAATTATACATCGACGACGACAACAACAAAAATACGAAGAACAAGAAGAAGAAGAAGAAGAAGAAGAAGAAGAAGAAGAAGAAGAAGAAGAAGTAGAACAATAACAACAGCAGCAGCGGTACCACAACAAATTGAATATGTCTAAAACAATACAAATAACATAATTATAAAATACGACGACGACAATAACAACAACAGCAGTAGCAGTACCACCAACGAACATTTATAAATTGCATAGGATTATTAAATATCGTTGATATTAATGTTTTGAAAGTAAATAAAACTAATTATCATGACGGTTTATGTACATGTAGCCACATGGGCATTAACAGGATGTATCCTAGATACACACATCCAGCTTTCTATGTATTTTAACAGTTGATAATTGCCATTCTCCAATGTCATGCGATATAGAGAACAGCTGACTTGTCAACTGAGAAGGTGCCATGGTAACCGCTTACTATCTTGTTTTGTTTCTATTCATCAGGGATTTTCTTAGAAGATCATGCTGATATAAATACCATTTTACTTATTGAAGTAATGGCATCCTTAATTTAATGAGGCATTCCCTAGAGTACGAGTTGATGTTTCCCGTGATCAGCTGAATTTTATCTTCTACTTGGAAGTCGCCCACGGAAGGCGACTATGGCACGTATAATATATACTTACTGTTAATAACATCTGTTTACTGTTAATAACAACATTTACTTACTGTTAATGACATTTACTTTCCGGTAATAAAACGCACTTACTATTAATAATAATATTTACTTACTGTTAATAAAATGTACTTACTGTTAATAGCATGTACTTACTGTTAATAATAACAATTACTATACCGGAAGGTGCGAGGTCAAATCAATTATTGGTGCAGGGTGGACATTCAATGCAGAACATTGTAAAACCAATTCACATTCTGAGGCTTATTTTAATATGATAGCTTCTTGCAGTGCATGCATACTCGATGGAATAAACAATAAAGCGGATACCAGGCCCCGATTTCTCCCGGTTTTGAACTGAGTGAGCAAATTCCCATTGACTCAGTTTTGTTACAACACTGAGTCAATCGTAGTTTTCTCAAACTCACTTCAAAACCCATCTGAGTATGTTTCGAGAAATCGGGGCCAGAACAGTTATGCTTTCCAAATTCGGAAGATAACTTGCATAGGAAATGAAATGCTGGGAAATTCATATCTAGGTCAGTAATCCGAATGGAGTAGGAGATAGTCCGAGTATTGCACGCAGTTTCAAGAAACGACCATTTCCTTGTACTAAAAGTAGGATGTTAGTGGTGTATTTCATTATCATGATTGCTATAAAGTGCTATGTGTGGCAAAAACTAGGCCAAAGTCAACGTCGGCTAATCAAACATGTGTAATGTACGGGATAGGTACTGTGAATGGTGGAAAGACGAGCAATGTTTCCACGAGCTGGCTATGTCTACAAAGTCAGGCGTGAATATATGGTGACTGCACTATAAACCTAAATCCCCAATACGTTTTCAATGTTGGTTCGACCCCAAAAATTATGGGCGTGGGAGCTGCATGTGAATTGTGCGATAACATGTTTAGTTCACATGGGCAGGACAGTGTATGGTAGAGGCACCGTGATTGATGGAGATGTCATGATTACATGGGTATGGACCGATAACTCACATGATGATACCAAACCCATATTCAAATTTTCATTGGAATCTAACAGTACCGACTAGAGTATTCCAAGAAGTGGGTCGCCACTAAGGGATACTAGGGTAAATGATATATGAAGTCCTGTTGATGTATTGCAATCCGATTATGTTAACCGGAAAAGCAAACATTTTCCATCTACCCGAACTCAAAATGTCCCATGGAAAACAAACGTATCATGCGGGTTCAGTCTACGTAGCCTTTACTATCAACTTAATAACCGAAGATTAATGGAATTCACAACTCAATGCTGCGGTCATATTTGTTGATTGAGAGTTTAGACCTGACGGGGATTGATAATGATGTATGGTTATATCATAAGCATGCAGCTAACACGGGCGATTTCAGAGCGTTAACGGCTTATCCAGACAGACTGTCCAGGAATCATTAGTCATGCCACCGCATGTCCTTTATCCCTCAACGAAGCCCAAAGATTACAAATGGATTTACCCGAGACGGGAACACACTATGAGAACGGAATCAGCTGCCGCAAAGTGCAGATATCACAATGGCATGATGATGTCGACGGGCGAGGTTGGTTAAACATGCTTAAACGAACGGAATTCCAAGAAGCTGAGTAAGAAACTATACGAGGATATTGGTGTTTGTGTCGGTGTTAATGAAGCATTGCGTTAATCCTTATGACTCGCCTTTCATGTTATATTACGGTCTGTGAAAGTATGAATGCTATATCCTACGACTGTAAAAACGAAATAGTTGTTTGAATATGAGAACCAACCAGGAACTTGTCGGAAGTGTTCAACTCCGTTTCTGTACATTCTTCCAGGGGTGTTCAGGATCCGAATCATCCAGAAATCACAATAATTAACATACGGATCTCAGCAGAAAGCGATGTCCTGTTTATCGGAACCTAGTGTGTAAATCGTGCTATAGTGACCCAGTACAGACACTGTGTAGGCTGTTTTGTAAGATGAACGTGTATGATGCATATATGTAGCTTTGTATGAAACGAATGCCATCCTAGTGACGCATTTAATGGCTGTGACCGCGGTTTGGCAGCATAAGTCTTTGAGAAAGCTCTTTGAGACATTTCTGATACAGGCCATTCCGAGCTGCATGTCCAAACCAAGGTTTGAGAGGTGCATAAAGGCAAAATCGCAAATGGCTTATATTTATATGTCACAATGCACGATACACATGTGCCATGTATATATGTGCATGAATGACAATGCATTGACACAAGACACAAGGCATTAGTTACGGTTGATCGCATGTGGACAAAACGGGATTTTCACCCATAGTTCATTGATGTAACGCTGCTTATCAATTGATCATACCTTACTTGACATTTTTAATAGATAAAAAAACGTATTGTTTTCAGGATCGAAGAATGCTTTATTAATAAATTGTGGAGCAAATTCATAAATTCCAAATTCACAAGTGTAGCAAATTCACAAGTTCCAAATTCACAAGTGTAGCAAATTCACAAGTGTAGCAAATTCACAAGTTCCAAATTCACAAGTGTAGCAAATTCACAAGAATACTCCATGAGTTGGATGTCTCCTCCTAGCAACCTTTATGTCTATAGGATCACTTGCATGATTGTGATCAGCACCGATGTTGGCTATCAAATCATCTCTCTTTCGTATTGCTTCGGTACATCGTGGTAGCATAACAATCGCCCCCTCTTAATCCTTGTAACAACAATGTATCACTGCGGCATGTATCAAACGAAAAAAAGGATGTCGGCGTCACGGGATTTTGTTTTGTATGTATCACACCTAGTGTCGGCATCCAGGGCCTACACCCCCACAGCGTACGGGGCACATACGAGTTGGATACATTTGTGTCGGATGCAAAATGTGCATAGCATACATCGAATGCACATGTCCTAATTGAGTTGTTGGTTGTTTTATTTGTTTCATTCAGTCATTCATTGAAACCCACTCATACATTTACACATTCATGCGCACCATGTACTCTCAGCAACGCACATGCACGCGCGCGCGCACACACACACACACACACACACATACACATACTAACGCACGCACGCACACATTTGCACTCATTCACCTACCAATTCGAATATAACAAACATCCCACTTTTTACATTTCTTTTTGACGCTTCTTTATGAAAACAAACAATATTGCTTTTCTATGGTAGATTCTATATACCGGAATATACACGTGTAAGTTAGACTGGTTAATACGTGGTCCACTCACAACATATATTGGATGGCATTTAGCGAATGGCCCGAAGACGTCCGGCAATGGTCACGATCACAATGCATAGATAAATTGGTTAACCGCCATATAATCACCCGACGGACACTGCATCTTGAGGCCACACACATACGATGGAATTAATCAGCACCATGCCTCGTGTGAACTGTGTCTACATGTATGCCACGAACATCCTACTTAATATTAGCACATACCATCATCATCTACTAACCAGGTCCGGCGACTCCTTAGCATAAGACAATATCAAGCACACACATAACGTAATTAATAACGTTGTATAACGTTATGTGTTTGTTGAATAGCTTCTTAAAGAACGGTTACCCATACTGGAGTAATATAATACTATGTCCAATTTAGTCATGAACGTCATGTATATAGATGGTGTTATGGGTTTGGAAAATGCGTGTTCCAATATCGTACGGTACTGTTTTCAGATTAGTTTTTGCTGAAGGATTAACCAAACACAAATGAACAGTATTGTGCTTACATGTTAGACTTGCATTTATCACAGTGAGGACGTAACTTAATTAAGTAGAACGACATTGTCCGAATTGCACATATTTTCGTGAACCTAACCTTGATGGTCCTGAGTCAGAGCTGAAGATAAACATGAACTCCCTGGAGAGCAAATGCATAAATAGACATGCTACCGTCACCATAAATATAAATATAAATATATATATACACACACACATATATATATATATATATATATATATATATATATATATATATATATATATATATGAGATATATATATGGTGTTTTGAACTGTG
>JAUTBT010068825.1:0-13916 GCA_032361225.1 Lepetodrilus schrolli
GTTAATGATATGTTGTAATGTCAGTGTTAATAATGGTATGTTGTAATGTCAGTGTTAATAATGGTATGTTGTAATGTCAGTGTTAATAATGGTATGTTGTAATGTGTTAATGATATGTTGTAATGTCAGTGTTAATAATGGTATGTTGTAATGTCAGTGTTAATAATGGTATGTTGTAATGTGTTAATAATGATATGTTGTAATATGTTTCAGAAAATTGTGAAGAAATTGAATGAAAGGGAACTCAAATACCAGGTAAACCATGAAAACAGAAATCATTGTTTTGTTAAACACAACATTGAAAATCCTCTGTGATTAATGTTACAAGTTATCAATTGATTGGTTCCGTGTTAATATTTAGTCAATACTATGATTTCTGTAATTTGAGGTTAAAAACAATGTTGTTTAATACTGAGTCTCACTGTATGGATGATTGCAGTGCTGCGAAAGTTGTAACTTTACAATATACGTGAACAATGAGACAACTCTAGTTACTGAGGTTTTATCAATCTTTAGAATGGTAACCTGAATTCCATAGCCATCTGTATGAGAATGTTTGATACAATCACCGATTTAAAACTTTGTACAATAGCCCAGTTATTTTTTGTTTTGCACACAGTTGCACATAGCCTATTGCAGGTCTCAAAGTTGGAACATTTTCCAAGGAGCCATTTGGCTCCTGAAGAACCAGAAACACTTAAATAAGTGAAATACTGGTCGCCATGGCTCCCAAATTAGTCGCTAAATTGAGCCCTGCTATTGTGAATGTCATGACTATTAAATAGATCTATTACAAATATATGTTTAGGCCGTCATGCTTGACTTTATATATTAAATGGTACATCATGTCAACCCAGTCAAGGCATGTTGACTGATAGATCAGTTGTAAATTTCACTCCTTTAAGCCCAGTGACTGATAGATCAGTTGAATCGGTCACCTATGTTAAGGCCTAATGACTGATAAATCAGTTCACCACACATGTTTCAAATACTCGCCCTTTTATATTTACATGATATAAAGTTGGAGTAACTGCTAGAGTGATGTTGTATATTCAGTAATATGTGTGCGAGTGCTTAAAATGATGCATGGTACAAAAACACCGTAGGAGGTAAGCCCTATGACGTTGCCGGGCCTTACGTAGCCAGGTGACTCTAATAGGTAAAGGGTTAAACATTGGGATCACCAATGACTTTATTAAACAGATCTATCATAAATATATTTGTAGGCCGTCATGCGTGACTTGATAAAGCGGTACATCATGCAGAAACAGCGTGGACCACAGCGAGGTGAAGGCGTCACAGAAGATGACGTCAATGAACTCAAACAAGACATTTCGTCGTTCCGATTCGAACTGCTGGAAATCCTGCGCAGCAACGGAATGAAGACGCCCAACCCCAACCAGGCCAAACCCACAAGTAAGAAGATGCGCTACTGGAAGTCGCTTGTTGGTAGCATTAGTGTCGACTCCAAGCAAAGCGACCAATCGGAATAGAATCTGTCCCCCGACAGTAAAACCTGCCTGTACCACATATGAAATACCTCAAAACACATTTTTCAAACAATTTTTCCCAATGTTGTGTATGTGACACAGTCACATTGATGTGTCAATGTTTGTCAATGTTTGACATTTGCCTATCTGTGACCTTTGTATTTTGAACCAATCAAAGGTGTGGATCGCCTTTCTTACATTTATAAGCTTTGTAACTGTTTGTGTTTCTAATATGTCGTATTTGTTGAATCATTCTGGAAATGTTTCACAGCCTGCTATAGCTCAATTTGCACGCACAGATATATATGTTTTCTTAAAAGCCATTTCTCTTTAATAGCGCAATGTTTGATTTAGTTCATGTCTTTAGTGAGATTCTTTATTCTCAACAATAAACCCACAGATTTTTTAGTTATTGTTGTGATATTTCATAGTCTTTGTTTCGTCAATGTTTGTTTTAATGGAACTTTCTAAACAATGAATGGGAGAACACACAGACAGAAATTATGGATTTTTTTTTCAAATGTTGAACAAGAATCTATAGATAAATATATGTATATAAATTTGTAGCAAATTTGAATTATGTCCCTCTTTTTTTTTTATAGTGTGGATAAAATTGGATATATTATTACGTAATATCTGTTATTCAACATTTAATGCCAAATGTGTTCTTTCTTTTTTCAAGGTGAAAGATTTCATGTATGTGAAGTGTTTCTTAGTTATTCTATAGGATATTTTGCTGGTGATATTTGTGTTGTTATTGCTATGAACATTTGGCAAGATTTAACAGGCATGTTTATATAATTTTATTAAAAGAATTTGATACAACTACCAATAATCAAATTATGTGTACAAATACATATCCATGCATATTTGGCAATCAAAGATATTAGTTTAATTAATAGTTACTAGAGAGTAGAATTATTATTGAGATACAATATCTTTGTATTTGACTGCCAAAACAACATATTACCTTTGGATTGTGCCAAATTTATCATTGAAAGCATTTTCAGTGTACCATCTTTATTTTATGTACACATATTACCTACACCTCAAATCCCACGTAAATCCCTCCTATCTGAACTCTGTCAAGCTAAAGATTCCTACGTACATGTAGATAGATTGTTAGTGGTCTATGTTGAAGTACTAAAGAAATAACCGTCATTTTATGGTTGTTCACTGAAGTATAAATGATTTGAAAGTGCTGGTTAAACTCGTGTGAACGTCGGAGCTTGAGTTTAACCAGCACTTTCAAATTGTTCGTACTTCAGTGAACAACCATAAAATGACGGTCATTTCTTATACTTTCTAACAAACTAATTTCTAATGACAGTGATAATTTCACGAACCGTGGTGCATTAATACAATCAAATGGATATTTTCCATGTGGGTCTTCCGATTGTCGACTCGTTTTTATGTAGAGCATTTTCTTGAGAAATATGATCGGGAAGGAACAGTTATTAAAACAACATGAAGGTTGGAGTTCGTGAGAGGTACTAGCCGTGTTCTGAATCTTAAAATTCATATTATACTAGTTGTTTATCGATGGACAAACTTCTGCTACGATGACGCGACCTTTGAACCGTTAGACATGATATTATTGTTAGAATCTGATACTGGTGGCGGCTGGGATCATGTAGCTATAACGTTTGATTCAGTTAGTTGTTAGATGACGTACACGTACACAAAATATGGCAATGGACTAGAGCTAGTCATGAAAACCTGCACCTAGAAAAGAAATAAGTGTAAAATAAAATGATGCACTGTTGTAACTGATTCCACTGTGACGTCACTCGGCTTTGTAGTCGAGACAGCCATGACGTAAAAGAACAATGCTGACATTCCAATGAAAGTAGTTTCGGCAAAAGTATACACGGAAGTTGAAACTTTTTGTGAAGTTTATACGAGTATTAACGCAACAATTTATTGTGTAAACTTTTGTCACATTACCAGGTTTTAGCCAATAGGCAGTTGCGAAATCGTGTAAACATCATAGTAAGAAATTATATTGAAGTGTACCTTTAAGAGCTGTAATCAATTTGTCATTACCTTCCCTGATCAAAAGACAATTCACATGCTCTGTACTAATGGATACAACTGTTTCTGTTGCAACTATTCACATTCTATGTTCTAATATATGATTATTTTTCAGTTAAAATTTCCTTGGCGTAAGGACATATTACCTGCATTACACATACTTGTTTTTGTGAATGTTATATTTGTTCAGGTAGCTCTCTTGCCAAACAAACATACATAGTATTTAATGGACCTGAATACATGTTATCAACATATCTTAGTTATTGCTATAATTTAAGCAGTATTCACCATTCTGAAACACCTTTAAGATGTGGCATTGTTCCGTTGGCTGCCTATTAATTTATTGTTATATTTACTGGTAGTTTTGCAAGCTCAATGTATTTTTTCTGCTTTCAATTTCATCATCATGGTTCGATTATCATTCCTAACATGTGTAGAAATGTGGTTGATTTTTATTATGTATGATTTGAATGCCTTTGTTTATATAGAACCTAGGAGATATTTATTATTACATTTTATATTGCATTTAGCTGTTTTTAAAGATTTGTTCTTTTATGTTGCAATAGAACCCCTCCCTCAGCACTGTGGGTTGTGTAAAATATTTGAAAATTCCCTGGTTTTAAAATTCTCCAATTATGCAGTTTCATTTTTGAGTATGAAACAAAATGATGAAATTTAATTAAAATTTGACCATTCAAATTATACGTCGTGGATGCTATGATAAATTTTTGCATTATGCCAAAAAGCAATTGTGCACCGAAATTTATAAAAGATTATCGACATAGGTCCATCTGTATGGTATGCTTTGCACATTTTCATGAATATTAACCTTTTATGTGCTGAGGTGTCGGGAGAGAGAGCACCACAAGGCTTGGGGTTTGATTTGCATGCTGTATATCACACACTGTACATGGCCGTTCTAAGCACTCTTTCACAGCTACGGTTAGGTGTGGTCGACATGCGTTCTTGACTGGCGCTATTATTCTCCTTCCGGTCTCGGTCTCGTCACTTGTCTGTGCTGCCTGCCTGCCTGCTGTCCGTCCGTCCGTCCCATCAGTCCGTCCGTCCGTCCATGCATCTGGCTGGACCACTTGTATCCTGTTTTCAGTCCCTGCCACAGGTTAGCTCCAAAACCAACCTTCCACTGTACGTGGCTTGTCATAGTGTATGGTATCTGACTGAAGACAAAATGTAGTCTGTGGAATGTAACCAATGATAATGCTTAACTTTGGATAATTTTGTTTCAACATGACTTAGCCATATGGACAAAATGTAGTGTGTGGAATGTAACCAATAATGACTTAGCCATATGGACAAAATGTAGTGTGTGGAATATTACCAACTTTGGATAATTTAGTTTCAACATGACTCAATCCATGTAGTGTGTGGAATAGGATCAACAATGCTTAATTTGGATAATTTAGTTTCAACTTGACTTAGCCATATAGACAAAATGTAGTGTGTGGAATAGGATCAACAATGCTTTATTTGGATAATTTAGTTTCAACATGGACTAAATCCATGTAGTGTGTGGAATAGGACCAACAATGCTTAATTTGGATAATTTAGTTTCAACTTGACTTATCCATATAGACAAAATGTAGTGTGTGGAATAGGACCAACAATGCTTAACTTTTGTTTCAAAATCCAAGAGTATGGATTATACACTAGTTAAATAAATAAATACATAAATTGTTTTAGGATAATAGTTTGTGAATAATGTTGTACTGTCCAAGAACATGGATTCAATGACGTCAATGTTAGTTGTAATAAAAATAAATAATTGTTCTAGGATGATTGTCTGTGATGGTTTATTAAATTAAGGCATATTTAGACCTGGGTGTTAATCTCTGTGCTGTGTTCTACATGATTAGCACTGTTGAGCAAGATTGGTTAGACGGCTTTCTAAGTTTGAAGCTTAACTAGTGCATGAATGCGCACATGCTAAACATTATAGCTTATGGGTGAAATATTCCTGCTGCGACATAAAGCACTAATTTATTTAGTCATTAAGCTTTGTATTATTCTAGAGCTGGTTCATCTCTTCTAAAGAATTTGTCGATTTTTATTCCATGTGAATTTCAAATAAAGTTTATGGAGAACATTTTTAATGAAATCTTGTGTACAAATATTTAATGTTCAAGGTGGAATGTATGATACAAGGTACAGTAGAACACAAAATTTAAGCCCATCTACATCAGGCATGGCCCATGCATTCTACCACAAAACATTGTTACTATGGGCTCTCATCCCACTGTAAGCTTATTGCCAGAGATCACTGAAATACTGGCCCTGGGTTCAAATCCCATCCCAGGAACCTGGCAGCAATATTCACATAAGTTACCTTTCTGACATGATCATGATAGGATATGCTGTCTGTGCCATGACAATACGGTTATTATCCTTTATCTGTCAGTACCAGCTGGTTCTCACAGGTTTATTGCAACATTCAGTGCTGCGGATGTTGCAGGTTTCCTCCTGCCATAAACTGACAAGCCATGATTAAGTGAAAGAATCTTGAAAGTGTGGCTCTAAACCCCAATTCAAAAAAAAAAATTCAAAACACTGAAATACTATTAACTTGTATAGCGCATAAATTGAAAGGTAGTATGATTGCATTATCAAACTTTTGTTTTAATTACAAAATATTTCGCCTTTATATCACAGTAGAGTTGTTAATCCAAGTCATCTGTTTGCAAGTTAGGAGGTGAGATTGCTACGAGCCACTACAATGTATTTAGTTTCTAACCACACACCCCAAGCTAACTCTTTTATCCAGTAGATTATGCTCTGATTTTATACCTCATCATCTAGTTAGACTCATAAAATCCTAACAATGCTCGTGTTTCAGTTGCTAACACCAAACACATTCCACCCTCAAATCTTCTCTCTTCAGTCTTAACCCAGTTATATTTCCTCCACTCACAATTGGTGTTTCCTTATTCAATTTCACTTTTTCAAATCCCATTTTGCAAAAGGATTTTACCCTTTAAATTTTACCTGTACTTTACCTGATTTTATTATAAAATTTGTTAAAAGAAATGTTTGAGAGATTTGAATCTGAGATGTACAATGAGGATCAAATATCAAATGGAATCAATTCTGTTCTTTATGCTGTTTCTGAAGTGAGGAATAGATTAGGAGAAGCTATTTCTACTATTTCTACTTGCCAGAGGTTTAACTTGTGTACGTGAAATTGCTTTTTAACAGCATGTATTGCATGGCTCAATTACAATGTTGTCATGTCATCAATCTAAGAGGCGACAGAAAAACAGATACATGAAGGAGGTATTATTGTGTCAGAAGGACGATACAAATTGATACATCATTTGTATAATATATAAAACCTTCAGATGAATGTTCAGCTATGCTGTGAACAACTCAGTAATGGACACATTTTGCCTTTCCAGATCGCCGCTTATCCCGGAAACGGAGTGCTATGACATTAGACAGGTTAAAGCGATCCTTTTCTATGGAGCCATTGCATGAACTATCTTCAGGTGCCAATGCTGCTAACCAGCCATGGAAATCCAGCTCGTTCAAGAGAGACACACTGAGCGTGGAGATGGCCTTGAATCCTGCTCCTGTGTACGTTCCTTCGTTTGAAGTGACGACGACGACATCCAGGGTGGACACCATCCCAGAGGAGATTGAGAGAAAACGGCGGGAGTCCATGAAACCTCCGCCCATGGATTTTGGGGAGTTTGTAGTCAGCGGCGATGACATTAGGATTGAGACCCACCTGGCATCGCCATTGGAGGAGGACGGACAGGTCAGGAGAAGGTTCACCAGACTGGAGGACAAGGTGCACCTACGAGACGACCGGCCAAACTCTACGGAGAGCGTCGTATCGACGCACCGGAAGGATGAGGGGTTAGGGGAGTCTTTCGATCAGTATTCTGAGGTCAGCGAATCTCTGTCGAGGAATGGCAGTAACCTAGCAACGGATCCGGCCATCGCAACGAGTATAGCGGACGACGGACTGCAGCCTGTGATGCTCTCCCAGACAGACTCTCCAGCTCACATGGCAGCAAGGTTAGGACCCACTGCCAGTGAAGTCTTGGCTACCATTTACTCCAGTAAAAGAGTTACCTTCATGTGATTAGCATAAGCCAGTAGGAGATATATATTGCCATCCAAAGTATTATCAAGCTCAATTCGTTACTTGACTCAGGTTCTTCAGATATACATAGACCCAGCTTGAAGCCTTCATAGTCCGTAGACTTAGTTTTCAGCGGCATGTTCTTCTATAGTAGACTTTTAGATGACAGACACATTTCATATTTAATTTTATATAAAATGAACCAATCAATCATTGGATACATTCCTGTGCAAAATCATCCTTTCTTCATTCGTATTATTCACCACATTGATAATGCTTACATTGAATGGTTAGTTAATACAGAAAGTTTCTTGGGGTAAGCTTTATTGAATCAATTGTCTGTATTTTGTAGAAAGTACGAGGTAAGTAAATACAATATCTTTTATAAATATTAAATTATAAAATGTATTTTCACCTAATATATTTGTATATATTATATGTGATGTTACATTGGGGTAATTATTATAAGATGTGTTACTTTTTTCTATTCAGTTTTCAACTCAACAACTGTTACATGAAAACCAGAATTTCATGTTGCTTATCCCTATTTGGGACTGGAAATTGAGACAGCCTAGCCCCAAATCTGCATATTCACATGTCAAATTCTGTATTTTTTTGTAACAATAATTTAGAGCAGCTTTATTGTTTTATGCTGTTCATTTCAGGAATTGCAATGAACTGACACAAATGTAAATTTGAGGTAAATGATTTTGTTGTGGAGAGAATCCCTATCTTACCTATCAACCTCTTGCACCATATGATATATATGATATATATATCAATTAATATGAACTTCATAGATATAGTTCTATGTAATATATGAACAATGTTCATTGTACATACATGTATATGGACTTACTTGCAAGGCCACATGTGATACAGTGTAGGTGATTGTAACTATTTTATATTGTAGGATGTATCTGTGTTAGTACATGAACCCTACCAGAGAGGATATATCTGTAAATTATCTCTGTGTATGATATACAAACAACTAGATAGCCTGTACATGTTGAATGCATTTGATGAGATTTTGTGAACATTACATGAAACAAACAAACTGCATTTGTTAAGTTTGCACTCTCTCATATGTGATACTAAATAACTGTAACATGTTTCACCGTTTTTTAATTCCCTTCTCAAGCTTTTCCCCCTTCGAAACTCTTGTTTGTAATTAATTCTCCTGTAGTTTTCAGTCAATATTGCACTTAAAATTTTCAATTTGTTATTTATTTTTGAAGTGTTTTAATATTTCAATGGAGTGATCTCATTTAGATTTAAAGTTGTTTCTTGTACTCTGCGATCAAGTGATACATTGTGGTGATTATGACAGATATATTTATTTTTCACACATAATGTTGTTTGCTGTCGGTGCAGTCTGACTATGATTTGGCAGACTTGGGATGTGATTATACAAGGGATCGAGATGATTAAGAGCTATAATATATAAACATGTACAGTATATTAGAATGATATACAGAATGGAGATTTCATTGGGCATTTCCATTATGAATTATATTTATTTTCAATGTTGACTATTTTCACGATTGAAATTGTAATGTTTTAGTTGTGCACATGTTTTGCTTTTGTTGTTGTGTGGTGTCTGTGTTGTGTTTATTGTGTAACTTGTTTTAGCAGATTTCTGGAGGTAATGACTTTACCATTGTTAGAAATGTTTCACCCAAAAGAGATTAGAATTTGGCCAAGTTATCCGAGTGATAAACACATTCATAAATAGACCGTCTGGCTGGTTTTATATGTATTAGTATTGTTACTATTGCAGAATATGTAGAAGTTGACAATGCACGACATACAGAAGTCATTTTCAGCCTTCATTACAATAGTGAGAATGATATGAAAATATACCAGTATTTAACATATTTTCATTTGATTGAACCTATCATCAAATTTATGATACTTTCTGGTGTTTTGTGTTATTTTTGTCTCCTTGTTTGAACATTTTCATTATTAAATGATCATTACTTATAAAATCTTGTATTGTGTTATTGAAATTAATATTTTTACTTTATTTTGCATATATTTTGCATTTGATCAATCAGACGGATTCTCTAATTATCTTTGGTATTTTATGAATGTGAATCAGAATGTTTTTTCTATGACTGCCAACAACTTTCAAGTTTTATTATATAATCAGTACTACAACTGTATTTATTCCATTAAATAGGAACCAATTAATACATGTCATTTGCGCAGCCATGATGATAAACAATGGTATTCTATGCCTGATCCAACTTTTAAGGGCCTTTCCCTCTATAGTTATATGTAGTTCACATATTTTATGCATTTAAACTTTATCCAACATTACATACATGTTATATGTTCTAAAATAAAACATTATCATATACTGGTTAATGATAGGCAAAATTTAAATTATATATGTATATGTATACATATATCTTTTAACATGTACGAGATATTTTACATTCATTGAATACGTCATAATTACTTTGTATCTACCACTGGCTTAATAACGTTTAGTTGATATGTTGAAGTCTTGTCTGGAGGAGAAAACAAACTTGTAAGAATAACCTAGAAGTTTGATGCGAAGTTTTTCGAAGACTAATATAAATTGAAAAGGCGGGGTTTTAACGGTTGATGTCAATTACGGAGTCAAGGGCTATATTCCGACGAGTGTATCTTTGTAACGTATTGTCAAATGTATCTATTTGTTTCATAGTTGGTAATTCAATGGACGTCTAATCAATTAAGCAGGATAAATTACAAGGCGTGCAGGTATTGAATAAATATTACTGGTTCCAAATTTACTAAATATTGTATATATAATCGTACGTTACCCAATTGCAATCTATCATGTGTACCTGACATTTTCTGAATTATTGACTCCACTGAAGTCGCAGAATACAGAGACTCTACGTACATGCTACGTATTTTATTTATTTTTTTGTGAGTGTGTGTGTTTAAAAAAAAAGAGTTTCTGTTAATGAAAGAAAGTACAGAATAAAGGAAGATCGACGTGAACGTCTTGGCGTCTCTATTAAACGTTATTTTACATATATTATGAAAATTCGTTTTCTCTTTGAATTTCCAAAGTCTATATTATAATAGGACTACACGTATCCAAGGTACATAACAGGCACTAGTATATTTGGAGGAATAATTTACAATGTTTCAAACTAATATAAGGATGAGTTAGGCTATTCTTAAATTTGATAATTTTATGTCGGAAATGTTTATATTTATAGTTCAATTGTATGCTTTACATGTCATACAAGTCAAGATATTCTTGGATTGTCTATTTTAATATGCTTGCCTGTAGCATCAATTGACATTATTTTCACATGTTTTAAAGGGATAATTGTTTTCTTTTGACATCCCAGCATAATACATACATCATTATTCTTAATACAATGGCTTTTCAGCTTTATCCTCCCGGCAAAACGTTCACTTCTATAGTTGTGTGAAGTCAAAATGGGCTATGTATCGCCACCGGTTTGTCGATCTAACTGTAATCGTTACGTTATTAAACAAGTTTCCCAAGCCACGATGGCCAGGTGTGTTGTTATTCATTTGTACCGTAAACAATTAAAGTGTATGCCTTTCAGTGGAATATTATATCTACGTTTATGAGCAAGCAAGCCCTTTGTGACAACGCGATTCATTACTACTCGCATATGGAACCCCCCCCCCAAAAAAAACAACCAAAAAAACCCCAAAAAACCCCCCAACAAACAAACAAATAAACAAAATCTGATAAGATTTAAATATGTATATAGAAAATATCTGTAGTATAAGTGTACCGCAATTCCTGAAAACGTGGGATCATTTCTTTTGAACGGACTGATGAAGATATTATCTTTTACCTATATTATATTACGAAACTAAACCAAGTTATATATACTCAACAAAATTAATTAAGCTTTTTTTTTTACATTTACATTTAGCTTTATATTATTTTAAGATACTTTTTACGAACTTCAGATGTATTGGAGGAACAATGGCACCAGATTCCTAAAGCGGAGCAGCCATATTTGGTAGAAAGGCCGCCCATAAAACTATGTCGGCACTTAAGTTGTTTTGTCGAGTATATATTTCTAGAATGAAGGACCATGTTGGTTTTAAGTTGCATTTCCAAAGCGTTCATGTTACATTGTACTGTTTCAGTGTATGTATACTGGTATGATCATTGGTTCATAAGTACCAGCCGGCATACAGGGAAGATGGAGGTAAAGAACAAGGTTTTATATACATGCCAGATCGAGTTTTAAGCTTCCGGGATCGACGTCCGTAACTTGGCACCCGATAATATGAACGACGCTTTACATATACATTTACCTGAGCGTGTGTATACAGACATGATGTAAGAACGTATTCCTGATGTGATCCTCAAAATACTTTATGCTCGGTATAAATATACGTCTTTGCGAGTAAAACCCCGTTCGCATGCACGCTTGTGCATAGGTGTGCAAATATTATAAATATACACACGTGTGTATACATGTCAAGCTAACGCATTTACACACGAAAGCACATTTATCGCCCAATACTGTGTCTGTGCAGTAGATATCGCTTATGAGAAATCAGCCATATCTACAGGCGATATCTATTGCTGTAGATATCGTTCGACCCAATTAGTGGTTTATTTGATTGTTCTACTGCTATTCTATACGCCGTTGGGTGCATTATGAACAGCACATTGCAGCAATAAGACTATAGGATCATGTAGGATTACGTCGAACAATAACGCTGTATTATCCTGCTCTACGAATTCTTTCACAGTACGGAAGATGTAGAGAGATATTCACATGATGACAACACGAAAATTAGTTTTATAGTTTTATGTTTGTAGAACTAATGTCATTAATGTGCATATTAAACGAGAAAGTACTGCATTCTTAAAATATTGTATGCAATCGCCGATGACACGCAACCCCTTGATCAAATCTTGTTCAGTGCCGCTATAAAATGAGCCTTTACGTACAGGATAAAACACTTTCATTCGGCTCTCGTCTTGAAAAGTAAATAATTGTGTTCGGGAATAGCAAGTGTAGGTCATGACAGCTGTCCATTCCCGAACACGGCGGTTTACATTTAAGACGGAGATAGGTAGTGATGTATCCCACATGCATAAAACCTACATACATTTAATTTGAATACCTGTGCAATAACAGATATGTTCAGACTGTCGTGATAGTGTCCACGTCCAGGTGCAAGGGTGTACACATGTAGGTGGTGATTCTCTAATGATGTCCACTATTTCATGTTAGTGACACTTCCAGTCCTTAAGGCCATTATAGACCAGGCAGTTTTTATCGCCACAACAATGTTGCTATAAGTTGCGGCAACATTTGTCTCCGCAACACTTTGCTATACGTATACGGAACAGAACATGTTCCTAATCAAGGCGATCTCCATTTCGTCGTCGCAACACATAGGAGACACGCGATTTTTCACTATACACTAGCCAACAAATATCGCAGCAACACTGTTGCGTCGATAAAAATCGCCTAGTCTATAATGGCCTTTAGACACCAGAGACGAGCGATTTATCGCCGCGAAAAGAAACTGATTCTACTGAGAGCTGATTCCATCTATTTCAGAACGTAAATCGCAGAGTTTGTCGTCGCGAAATTCGCCTCTGGTGTGCAAGGACCTTTGCAAAACACTGAACAACATGCGGTGAAACAACAGACCTCTAATTCTTTCCACGTTTAACTTCAAACGCGATAATTCCTGCCTAAGCTATTACGTCACATAAGTTTGTTCATGTGATATTTGACAGGCTTACCCACGTTTAAGAGAGTACGTTAGAACGTGCACTTGGATAACATCACTTGATCAACAAAACAATGTGACGTATTACACAGGAATTCCTTCATAAATGTCTCTAATAACTGGGTTCAGAAAGTCGTATTTAAAGCAATAACACACATACACTAAAAAGCCTAATCATATGCTACTATTTGTATTGAAAGAAAAACTTACATAGAAATAAGCAGGCCTACACTATTTATATTACAACCAGTTCTGATTGCACCTTTTCTTGACGGATAATAAAGTTTCAGTCACAAGACTCGTTACAGAAACAGTAGTCGGTACAAGATACTTCGCACTTTACACACAGTTCTTATATACCACTGTTTAGGCTTATATATGTTACAGTCAATGTGTCAAATGTATTAAATTTCCAGTGAATTTCAATTCATTCAAGCAATGTTTAACAAGCCTGAAATGAGTAAAATGACTGCCTTTATTTGACAGATTGACTGGCGTGAGTTTGATGAAAACAATTGAAGATAATGCGTACGTTTTTG
>JAUTBT010068836.1:0-13914 GCA_032361225.1 Lepetodrilus schrolli
TCATTCAAGCAATGTTTAACAAGCCTGAAATGACAAAAATTACTGCCTTTATTTGACAGATTGACTGGCATGAGTTTGATGAAAACAATTGAAGACAATGCGTACGTTTTTGTAGATATTCACACAGGATTGCATATGTTTGTATATGTATTAACACAGAATTGTGTGAATACCTATAAAAATGTACACATTATCTTCATTTTTTTCAACAAACTCACGCCAGTCAATCTCTCAAGTAAGGGGAGTCATTTAATAATTTCAGGCATTTAAAAAATTGACTGAGTGGAAAGAATGTCACTGAAAGTTTCAAACATTTTACACCTTGCCTGATTTTAGAGATTGACTGTAACATATGTACAAGGAAAGTAGTTCATATCCGTATATGTAACACGTATCGTGTTGATAAACCATGAAACCGAATCCATCTGCTTACTTTATTTCTGTCTGAAAACCCCTTAGACTCACGGAAGTCTGGTTGTTCAATAATCCCGCAAAATGACCTCATCCCCCACCCCGCCGCCTTATTTCACGGAGTCACAGCTAACCAAATGAAGTCGACAAGTTACATTAGTTCCAACGCCCTCAGTCTTTGGACTGTTTGGCGCTGTCCTCAATACTCAGTCCAGTCGTCAAACAGAGAAGGCATGCCGCAGTACTTGAACTCGTCGACAGAGTTCTCACAGTCTGAAGACAACTGCCCGCATGTCAACGTCGAATGAGAGTCCTCACAGTCTGAAGACAAATGTCTGCCTGTCGGTCCCGACTGATACAGTGTCTACTTCGTCAGTCTGTCGTCAGAACGGTATGTAACGTGATGGGCATCGTTCCTCAACATTATAATGTGGATGTCTATGGAGAATAGATCACTCTGTGATAAACACAGATTTGTAATGGGAATTTGTGACAACTTTACTTAACAATAACGTTTCATGACGATTCCTGACAATTGATTCTCAGACATATTCCAGCCTGGCCTCCCTTTCATGAAACTCTCGTATCGACTAAGATGCCACAGCACGTTCTCACAGTGATCAACGAGAAAGATATATAGATTAGAAAGCGCTATACCAAAGCTTCAGGAAATACGCCTGCCATGAACATTATCTTCTGCACCCAACCCCCCCCCCCCCCACACACACACAGACATACACACCACACATCCCACACCCCACACCCCACACCCCACACGCCATCATTACATTCCAAAGTTCACATCACCCACTCGCAAATACTGTAAATCAGGAAATTAATGCGAGCATGATATTAATGCATTATTACCATTATGGGAAATAATGATAGGTAGGTCCGGGAAAAAACATGAATAGAGGCCAGATCGATCGCATTTAATTGTTGTCGCATTTATGTCTAAATTCTTGAGGTCGCATTAAATTAGGGACGCATTAATTTCCTGATTTACAGTACCCTTGTTATATCATCAACCTCCACGTGTCTGACTCCTACCCCCGAAATTAGACAATTCATAGATGTAATATAATCAAGTTATCATGAAACTGTAAGTATTCATAATAACGTTTGAACTCAATCGATAGACCCATAACACGGGAATTCTCCCCATTCATGTTCAGCACGTTTCCATATCAACCCAATGTCACTCCAGTTCCCTAACTGTGACATGTCTGGCATAGTTAGAATATATATTGAATAGCTTGCCCGGGTTTGTTCAAATACATTCTGAACCGTTTGATTACCAGGAAACATCATGTCAAGACCTTGGTACTCAATGCGATTACAGAGAGTCCGGTCTTGATGAGGAGCATTATATCAAAGGAAACAGAGATCCTATGATACAACACGTTCCCAATATCATGTAAACATGTAATAACTACAAACAGTACATCTGAAGATCAGGTACCCATTTTTGTCCCTTCCATGATGTAAACACGGCGTACAGTTGATTGCCTTCTTTCAGGTCCGCGTCATTGATGTCTACTTTTAGGTCCGCGCGATTCTGTAATAACCAATCATCAACATGCATGTTTTGTTTGTCACCGGATGGACGGCTTTTCAAGGTTTTTTCAACTTTCACAGATAGGGTAAAAGGATATTTGTATCTCTGAACGTGTCGAAGGGCGAATACATTACTAGCTATGAAATGAAAGACAAGTAAACTAATGTATTAAATAATAATAAATACTACTAATAATAACAACAACAACCATAATAATAATATTGTATTAAATAATAATAAATACTACTAATAATAACAACAACAAACCATAATAATAATAATGACAATAATAATAATATAGGCCATATTTAGCGCCAAAATCCACTCACTTTAATACTGCTCAAAAGTGATTTTGAGTAAATGAACTGCCTCGTACGAAAGCACCTTGGCTACGGTTCACCTTAGTCGAATATACTACCTTGGAGCAATAGTATGTAGTGGATTGATAAATCTAAAGGATTACGCTCTAGTCATGTAATTTGTAATGCTATAAGCAAATTTAATTGTACTTTTGTCAAGAGCATATCTGCCGCATCGTTTTCTGAATCGTTATCATTACATAAAAGCGAAATCCACTCAATTAAATATGACAGTTCACAGCATTAGGTGGCATTATCGTCTTTCGCATAGCTTCACACATTATATCACTTTCTTTGAAAAATAATGATTTGATATAGATATGCATGTAGCGTTCTATTCTACGGCCGCAGTGGGGCAGCCTAGTGGGGCAGCCTAGTGGGGCAATCCCTTTGAACATGTCTTGGCATTTTAAAACGTCCATGACCAAAGAACTGTCACGACCAAAACAAATATTGCCTTGCAATTTTTCCATAGCAATTGTTTGCCGTCGATGCTGTTATTGAGTATCATGGCACTATATCGTCATGTCATTTTCTGCATGTTAACATGCAATATGCTTTCCATGGTTAATTGTTTTTGTGTGTGTATTTTTTTTCTCCATTGTTTTTTTTTTTTTGGCTGTTTTAATTCCACACTGATCTCCGATGGCATTTTCAAAGTTTTAATTTTGGCGACGTAGCATTAAATAATACGTTTCTATATGTCATAAAGTAACATTTATGTGAATAAAGTATTAACAGAGTTAATCTTGGACTTAGCAAACTAGCACAAACATCTGACATGTGACATTTAAAACCATTTGGGAGTATAGAGCATCTCGAGAGATCGGCTACATGGCGGGCTAGTTTTATCAAACACTACGAATTGAGATGAACTAAGAAACATGCCTGGTATAATTAATCCGGATAGTGTTCAAAGAGATTAAACATCAAATACACTGTGCGTCTTAGTGAGTCCCCCATTAGAGTCGGTGTTAATCTGCTTCTAACAACAACTAGGAAACTCACGTCGGTAATGGTCAGATGGTGTATATCCAGCTACCAGTGTTGATCTATGGTAATACTGGACTGTGGGCGGTGGGTAAATTAATAGTTTTCCGGATATTTTTCAAAATGTGAGAAGGATCCAGAAAACGATTCATTGACTTAAAGCGTCGAGGGCTTGAACTGTTTTTATCTGCTTTTTCACAAACGCTAATGCCATACTTATATATTTAGAGAAAAGTATTACCTTTTAACATACATGTATTTAGCTAAAATACATTTTACTACTTATTTGTTATAGATACGCTATATAGTTTTCAACTTTTATATCAACATTCCGGTTCGTGGGTGTAAGCTCATCGTGAAAATGTCCGCGTTGCATACATTGGAAAACTGTAGTTCATCTACAAATCGGATTTAGAAGACCAGACTTTGAAAATAGTAGGTGACCAAAGAATATGAATGGAACCTGTACACTCTCACCATTGAACCTGAGTTCAATTTCACCATTGAACCTGATTAAAATATTACCATTGAAACAGTCCCATATTACCCTGAGTCCAAACACAGATTATACGAATGTATTCAGAAACAGAATACAACCGCGGATGTCAGACTCAAAAACTCGCAATTGAACCGGTCCGATCATACCATTGAGCCTGTTACCAATATCGGAATCCAAACACAGATTATTTGAATTGATCCAGAAAGAAAATACAAAACCAGATGCCAGACTCAAAATAGTTCAGTTGAACCGGGTCTAATCTCACCATTGAACCTGTTGCCAATCTCGGAGTCCAAACACAGACTATAGGAATGGATCCAGAAACAGAACACAGACGATACGAATGGATCCAGAAACAGAACACAGACTATACGAATGGATCCAGAAACAGAACACAACTGGATGCCAGACTCAAAACCTATCAGTTGACCCGGGTCCAATATTGCCATTGTCGCGAACCTATTGCCATTATCGGAGTCCAAATACAGATAAAAAAATGTAAACTCATAAATTAAATGTGTCCGGAGTATAACGTCAGAATACAACCGGATGCCAGACTCAAAATCTCCGAGTTGAACCGGGTCCAACCTTACCATTGAACCAGTTACCAAGCCCGGAGTCCAAAAAATAATCAGATAGTAATGAGGTAATAATAATCTCAGAATGGATCCGGAGTGAGAATATAACCGGACGTCAGACTTGGAACGTCTGTGTTGAACCGCTCCAATACAGGAGTTTAACTGGTGTCCAAATGCAGATTAGAGATCGGAGTCCAATCTCAAGTTAATAACGTCAGTTCTCATAAGAAGCTCTCTAACGGACCGTCTGGAGTAAGTAAAAACAGACCCCTGAGACAGTCGCTCTGACATTTCCAATGGGAGCTGCAAATATCCAAGGGAGGTATCAATATCCAGATTAATGTAGGAGTTATCGATAGTCGAACGTTGTTGTCCAGTCTCCTTCCACTACTGGATACAGTGCGACGCTGAAAGATCCGGTAAGTGGTGTATAATAGCAGGGGGAATAGAAGAGGGTGTGGATTTGGATAGTTGGAGTGAGAGAAGAGGAAAGATAATGGGAAAGAAGGTGGAGGTGAGGGGAGAGTGAGGGAAGAGATAGAGGTAGAGTGAGAGACACATAGAGAGGGGAGAGGGAGAGAGAGAGAGAGAGAGAGAGAGAGAGAGAGACAGAGACAGAGACAGACACACAGAGAGAGACAGAGAGAGAGACACAGAGAGAGAGAGAGAGAGAGAGAGAGAGAGAGATATCAGTCTCAATGTTAAAATCCTACCCTGACTATGGATATGTCCTCCGTTTGCCCAAAATAATGTTAAATTTATAATCTATAGTCTATGTATCCTATTAAATTATACTGTTATAGTACATCAGCTCAGACAAAGGCAAATGCTCTATGCGTCCGCTCGTACTCTACAAAGTACAGTATAGTATTCCTTACTACTGGATACGGCGGGATCAGTTTAGGACAAGCATAATTCAAATGACCATATGTCAGATTCAGTGTTTACTGGCGGAATGATCAGCGCCCAAGTATCGCTTCAGATCACCAGTAAAACCAGGAATCAATAGATGACATTCGCGTTGATTGTTTGTTTATACTTCCATTCTTGTAAAATAATATCGAGATGGAAAAATCACACATTGCTTATCGTTTTTACCGCTTTTTGGAAGTTGATCGAGTGTTATGTTTTGAATGAGTTTTTTAGTCAAAGTCAAAGGCCTCAGGCCCACGAGACGTTCAATATATGTAACAAAGTGCAACAAATACACAAATTATAATATAACAGATGTAGAAATACACATGTATATCGATGAACGGTTATGAATAGTGATATGCAAATATATATGTATGTCTCTTTTTTATATCAACATCTCTATCAGATGTCATGTCATGGCATGTTGGCTGGCGTGTCAACTAGATGTATCAATACAATGGAAGCAATTCATAATGCATAATTAATTAAGCGCCAGTAGCCTATTTGGACATATACAGTTAGGTTTATGTTAATAACGAAACATTTCCAAACGTCTACAGGATCCAGGTACTTTTCAAGAACTTATAGATACATTTGTAGAAAGAATAGCACCAAATCTCTCGCAATGTTCCAAGGTTTGGGAGAAAGCTTTTCCATAAAATATCTATCGGCGCTTAATTAATTTTGTTGAGTATATATTACACGTATGCCTATTGATGTCAACAACATAATATTCATGTCCGCCTGGTACATGCTCACTATTGAATAGGTATACCTTGATTTATACTCCGCAATATGCTATTTCGTCATAACAAGTGCATCAGATTATCAAAGGACACGTCCCCACTCCCTTGCAATCTGCTCGTAGTGGCTTGAATGTCATGACCCACTATCGTGTGCACTATTGTTAAAGGTTCGTTATTACTACTGTTATTGCATCTTCCTATCGAAACTTGTCACCAGTTCTAGTGGCAAGAAGCTTTATTGCATGTCCTGGTACATAAAATGGAGTTTCTTAATGTGAACAAATCATTATACTACCTAAAACACGTCTGTTTTTCCTCGTTATCTTTGAAATGCTGATGGAACAAATTGTTGTGAGGCGGAACTTCCGGTTGAAATTCGGAATTCATGTCGCTTCTGGAAAAGAATTACGTCCAGTTCGACGTATACAACCTACAGTTATTACGTTTAATCTCGGTAAAACAAGGGTCTCCACCGTAAATCAAGATTCTTCACGTCCTCGAAATACAGACCATTTTGCCTACTTAACCTCCGTCAATTGCATTATGATCTGAAACTGTATTATCTACACAAACAGTGAAGCTCACAATCTCGGAGTCATTTTTAATTCTTCTGTGAGTCTGAAGACACACATTAAAACTATCTGCAAGCGCTCCCATCACCATATCCGGAACATCAGCCGAATCAGGAAGTATATATACGGCAGCTACATCCATTCAAGCCAACGTAATATCTCGCCTTGACTGCTGTAACTCTTTGTTATATGGAATACCAGACACACTGATTGACATGATCCAGCGTGTTCAAAATTCTGCGGCTTGAGTAGTGACCCTGAAAAAGAAATGTGATCACATCACCCCAGAATGATCTCATGGAACTTCATTGACTACCAATATTGCATACACAATTCTTGTACTGGTTTTCAAGTGCATACACGATCTTGCACCAGTGTATTTGAGGGAGACAATACAGAAGAACTCGCTCAATCGCTCCTTCCGGTCATGTGATCACTACCTTCTGACATCGAGGCCTGGCCGCACCAAAAATTACGGTGATCGTTCATTCGAGTTACCTGGTCCATGTCTATCGAGTAACATACCTCTCAATTTACGATCAACCCATAAACTGTGTACTTTGAAAACTTTACTTAAGATTCACCTGTTCAATGCTGCTTTCAAATAATAATGACTGTCATGCTTTTGACAATGACGCTTTTGAGCAATTTTAAACTGGATGTAGGGGTTATACAAGTGTATATTATTATTATTATTATTATTATTAATAGTAGTAGTAGTAGTAGCAGTAGTAGTAGTAGTAGTAGTAGTAGCAGTAGTAGTAGTAGTAGTAGTAGTAGTAGCAGTAGTAGTAGTAGTAGTAGTAGTAGTAGTAGTAGTAGTAGTCTGTATTTCGAGGTTGTGTACATCCGGGTCCCAAGTGAGTCCGATGTATTGCGCAGTGGAAACACTGGAGACACTGGCGTGTATTATATCTAGTATAGTTTAAAGCATTAGTCGCAGGATTCCAAATTGGGTACAAGACATTCATGAATAATTAAGTAAAACATAAAAACTGCCCGTGGGGACTAGAATAATTGCCAGTGCGTCGCCGTGGTTTTGCGGGGGTGAGGTGTGAGAGTTGTGACGGGGGTGAGGCTGTGGGTCGTGGGTGTGGGTGTGGGGTTGAGAAGGGTCATTATAATATCAGTAATAGCTAGATTATATACATTCTAAGGCACGTTTTCGTTATATTACTATGCTTGATGCCAAAATAAAAGAAGACTTTATGCTGGTCACTGAATGAAACAAGGAAATCATTTTCGAACAGGTTCAGGTTTAAATATGAACAGAAATATGTTGACGCCTACCAACCCCTTCTCCCTCATCCCCCTCACCCCCCCCCCCCTCCTCCCACCCACCCACCACCGACCCCACATCCCCCACACACACCCCAGGCTGACTGCCACGTCTTGTGGGTTGATAGCCCACTGGTAACCGTAAGCCTTTACTTCTAATTCTGCTCGAGAGTTAGTACCACTACATATTCCGCCAGTGGCTTCGTCATATTGTATTTTTTTTAAATATTAAAAAAAAAAATTGTTTTCGTTTTCTTTTCGTTTTCTTTTGTTTCGTTTTTGTAAAGGTATAATAAACATGCCTTGTATGTATAAACTGTTATTTGTAACTCGGAGAGCAAACTACTTCTTCGTGTGTATATGGCTTCCAGTCGAGAACAATTATTTTTGGCATTTGGAGATTACAGGGTATCTATAATAAGAATATTTTCAGTCGATAAATTAATAGAATGGAAAAAAATAGAATTGCGGACTAAGCAACATCCTATAGTGTTCTACCATCATTGTATTAATCATATGCCAAGTTAAGAAACCTTAGCCAGCAAAATCAAGTACTATTAATGGAAGTAATTTTCCTGAAAGGAAGTTCGATTCACATTACAATTAGACTGGTGTCAAATGACGATGTGTTTCATAGTTCGAATTCATTAGGTCTGATCTCAGTATGGAAAAGCATGTCCTTGATATCTGCAGGAGGTGCTACTTCCACTTAACATTAGCAAAATACGGCACTTTCTTACCCAAGATGTTGCTTCAATACTTGTTAGATCTTTAATTTTCTCAAGATTAGATTATGTAAATAGTCTACTAGTAAATGCCAATCAAGACTTCATATCCAAATTACAGCGAATCCAAAATACTTCCGCACGTGTCGTCCTTAAAATTCCCAAAATATTCAGCATTATCCGCTGCTGTCAGGATTCTCCATTGGTTGCCTATCCAGGCCAGAATAGACTTCAAAATCCTATCCCTTACCTATCAGTGTGTACACGGAACTGCTCCATCTTATCTCTTAGAACATATATCCATTCATACACCTTCAAGATGTCTCAGATCCTCAACCAAACTTCAACTCACTGTACCTAGATGGAATCTAAAAACATTTGGCTCTCGTTCCTTTGCTGTGTCTGCATCTACCAAATGGAACGCTCTCCTTCTTTCAATTAGACTTCTACCCACTCTAAGTTCTTTCAAAGGCAGTCTTAAAACCCATCTTTTCTGACGTTACTATATAGACTGAATGTGTTTATCCCCATGTGTATTCTTGTTTGTATTTGTAAGCGCTATGAGCACACCATAGGTGTAGAGTTGGCGCTCTATAAATGTTCTTATTATTAATAATAATATTATTATTATTAATATTATTAATATTATTATTATTAATAGTATTACTATTATTATTATTAATAATATTATTATTAATATTATTATTAATAGTATTATTAATATTATTATTAATATTATTATTATTATTAATATTATTAATATTATTAATATTATTATTATTAATCATATTATTATTGACATTATTATTATTATTATTATTATTATTATTATTATTATTATTATGTCTCACACCGAATATTGTATAGCGAGTTTGACTGGAATGGCAGTTCAATTTGCCTATTGCTTCAAAGTTTGACTTATATCAGTGTTACATGCACCAGTTTTATTTGCATAATATTTTCGTTGGGTTCCATTCATCAACTTCAATGTGTTTCCACTTCGACTTGGATCCCAATTCTATTTGCATTATCACAGATTAAAATGTGACTTGTATCATAGTTCAAGATTGTATCCACCGACTAGCAACCAATTTTACGTACATCACAGTTCGACTTGCATCATATTTCGATTGCATCCCCTTCCACGTTTACCACAGCTCGAATTGCACCACAGGTCGACTTGCATCCACTTAGACTAGCATCCACTTCGATGTGCATCACCGTTCGACTTGCATCATAATTCGACTTGCATCCACTTCATTGTGCATCCTTTTTACAGGCATCACTTTAAGACTTGCATCACAGTTAGACTTGCATCACAGTTAGACTTGCATCACAGTTAGATTTGCATCATATTTAGATAGCGTCGACGTAAGTAGCGTTTTCGCTTTATCTTTGTTCGAGTAGGATTCCATACTTGGATTTTGAAATGTCTTTAAATGCCTGTAATCCACCAAGAATAAGAAAAGTAAAAATAATATATTGATAAAGACCAAGGAGGAACATACGACAGAACTATACGACAAAATACTGAAATATCCAGCTATTCTGGTATGTTTCAGATATAACCTTTCCATAACCGGACGGCTATCTGTGTGTGCTGCGATACTCTCACTGCCGGTGCAAATGTCAATAGCCGAGTTCGTGAATGACATTATTTAATGTCATTCGTCCCCGTCTTCAGACCACGGACACTTGAGTTGGACAAGTGGAATCCGATCCTGTTCAGCTAATTTTATCGCTTCCACTTTATTTTCGTTTGACCATAAGCCGGCGATTTGCACTTTCCGTGGGATTGATTTTAGGTTGTCCTCTTTCACGTCCACGCTTTCCTTGTCTTCTCTGAGGTCCGCGCGTTATTTGACCGTCTAATGAGATGCCTGTCATCGGCGCTTGTATGCATTCTGGAATATACAGTCTACAATAATGGCATCTCCATTTGTGATCTGTGTTTCGGATTGGGGATAGTGTCAGTTATACTCAATGTAGCTACTTGGTGATATGACCGAGGACAAACATCAAGGCGGGGGTTACATTAACGGGACTGTGGACGGACACGGGCAAGGGACAACACAGACATTGATTAATGTGTGGAATCAATAAATAAGTCAGCAACAATGGATAGAAGACAAAAGTTGGACACAAAGAAAGTATATCCGTCAAATGAACCCAATGGCAAAGCTCAGTAAGCAGAGCCTTTTCGTGTAGTTGATACTAGCCGATAAACAATCACAATTGGGAATTTAAGTCAATGCATAAGTACTAATAGCTATTTATTTGCTACAGGCTGTGGTCGTTCTCTACTGGATGGTTGATATGATACAGTAGTGTATAAATACTGGTGTATGTAGTCAAGTTCCAGGTTCAAATCCCGCCCCGGGGGCACGGCATCAATGTTCGCGAAGTTACCTTTCTGACGCGATATTGATAGGATGCGATGTCTGTAGAGTGGCAATGCAGTTATCATCCTTGGTCTTGTCTGTACCAGCCGGTACTCGCAGGTTTACTGCAACATTCAGCGCTACGGAGGTTGCGGGTTTCCTCCTACCCTATGAAAGAATCAGTTAATCATGCTAGACAAGGCTGTACACTGATATAAGTTTAAAAAATCTTGAAATCTTTAAAAGAAATCACACAAAACAACAAAAATATATAAGTGATCGACTTATCAAGTCTGTACATATATAATGACGAGACCGTAACACTATATACCACGGATGAATGCTATTGTATTTGTGTGTATGTATAACATATAACACATTCCTACCATACATACATATTTGATCATGAGAGTTATCACATAAGTATTGCTTATCGCGAATTATCGAAATTTATATACACAAAATTACCGGTATACCGATATGTTTATCACACTCATGTAAATCCTAGCAACTATGAAACACGTGCGTTTATTAAGCGTTGGTAAACACTTAGCACACTAATGTTGATAATCACATCCTGAGACTTGAATATTAGCACATGCGAGCTGTTATTCATAGTGTGTGTTTATATCATTAGCAGGTCAATGCTGATAATGAATCCACATATAGCAGATGTATGTAATAATACCGTATTGATAATAAGTATGGATTCAGAAATACGGCAAGTCCCCGAGGTTAAGAAATCATCATCGTCACTATGAACTACTACTACTACTACTACTACTACTACTACTACTACTACTACTACTACTGAAAGACAAAAGTATGGATTCAGAAATACGGTAAGTGCCCGAGGTTAAAAAATCATCACCGTCACTACTACTACTACTACTACTACTACTACTTCTACTACACTACTACTACTACTACTACTACTACTACTACTACTACTACTACTACTACTAATACTAATATTAAAACTACTATTACTAGTTAAGAAAGTTAAGAAATCATCATCGTCACTATGAACTACTACTACTACTACTACTACTACTACTACACTACTAATACTAATACTAATACTAATACTAATACTAATATTACTATTACTACTACTACTACCACTACTACTACTACTACTAAAACTACTACCGCTAACAATAATACTAATAATAACAACAATAATGAGCGCATTTATAAAAAAAAATGCTCGAAATCTTGTTCATGCTGTTCATTAATACCATGGTCGATGAATCAGTGTGCACTAATCTGGCCTGCTCAACACCCTGGGGAATACACACAAGCCAATAACCATTTCAGACGCTAGAATCCCAGCATGGCACCTCTTCTCTGGTTGATGAGGTATCTGTCATGGATACGCATTCCAGCAGAGGTTCTCTCCCGGACCCATTTACGTTATATTATAGGATTCACATTCATGAGCCGTACTGTGAAATTTGGAAAACAGCTTGTTTCTGAAATAGACGAGGCGAAGTCACATGATGCAACTCAATTGGGGTTTTGTTTGACGTTTTCTGGCGAGATCGATTGAAAAGGGTTGGCATTGCGGTGATTGGAGACAGAAACGTCACCGTCAATGTCTACGTCAACATCAACGTCAACGTATGTCTGCGCCGTCAATAACAGCGTTCACTTTAGTTGTACGTCGTAGACCAGACATCGTCCTCACCGTTAAATGAAGGGCAATTCTAGCGATGCTATCAAAACACCGCCGTTGCAGTATATTGTGCGACTAAAGTGGATAAGGAAATTGAGATTTTAAAATAGTTTTATTTCCGATAACTGATCGAACGAGACGTTAAAATCAGTGATGAATAGCGTTTTATAGTTTTCACTACCTAGAGTAGACTCTTTTGGGGGGGGGGGGGGGTGGGATACATAGTATGCCTATAGTTAAAAACGACCGCGCGAGTTTTTCTCATTATGTGTCATGATCATGTATGAAGAGAAAACTGATAATGTACTCCAACGCAATTCTTACAAGAAATTAAGAAATATAGCGTCAGCATATAAAAGTACTCCAGACTGTTCAATTTGGGAAAGAGAGGTAGACATGAGGTGTATGAGAGTGAAAGTGAGAAATAGCGGAAAATGTAAAATAGATAAGAACCTACTTTGTCATTCCACTGTACATGCATACGTGCATTCATATAATTACGAAGACGTGTTAATAGGTTGCTACATGCTCTCAACTCCCAATTTATATAGAAGGGGTACACAGACATCGTTACGACCCACTCCCCAGATTGCCGCAGTCGAGTCACGCGCCGGACCCGAAGTCCACACGTACTTTATTAACGCACCCCTCAGAGGCCTGTTCAGAAAAACAACGGTTAGCATTAGCCGCGTTGCGCTGCTTACAGCACACCAATCTAACAGATCGAAACCAGTTGCGAATAAAAGTCGCTAGATCAGCAGCAACGGTATCGCGCACGTCCTCCAAGCTCCAATGTCATCGACTAAAGAACGACTTCTTAAGTGTAGAGCAGTAGAGCACACTGTAATCTCCGGAGAATACGTGGGGATTAGTACAGATAAAACTGGAATACATCTGGAGATCGCCTTGAAGTTGTTTGATATATGTGTGTCTGATGAGGGCTAGTGCCCATTACATGTAGTGCTTCGCCAAAGTGTTTCGCTTGTACTTGTTTGTCAATTTCTTACCCAGGTTTAACGTGCTGGCACTTCTCGTACGGTAATCCATTTCACAAATATATTGGATGCGGTAAGCGTGAACATCACCGTGATTATATGACTGAGTGGGTTAAGGTGTTTGTGTGTGTGTGTTGGGCGGGGGGGGGGGGGGGGTCAGTCTGAGTTATAGTAACCGTCATGTAAAACAGAGTTAAATGTCAGCGAAATAACTAGTATAAAAGAGGTA
>JAUTBT010068847.1:0-13914 GCA_032361225.1 Lepetodrilus schrolli
CGGATGTTGCGGGTTTCCTCCTGCCCTAAACTGACAAGCCGTGATATAAGTGAAAGAATCTTGAAAGTGGCTCTAAATACCATCCTTAAAAGTATATTGTAAATACAATTGCTTCATGAAAGGGTTTCCTGTACTTGAGAAATGAATGTTAGAATATTCATAATTTGTAGTTAGCATAGATAATCAATTGGACATAAACAAATTCAGTATTTAACTTATTTTTGTTGTTCAAATAATTGTGAGATTGTAATAGGATATGTTGCACTATTTTTATTATTTTTATTTCCAGGTATTCACTCAAAGAACTTGGTAGCAATTCTACATTTGTTGGTGTCATTGGCAAAACACTTCAAGGCTCCCATTAGACTTCCAGAAAACGTCTCGGTCATCCTTGTCATAGTACAGGTTCGTGGATTGGTCAACAACTGACCAATCAGCTGTTATTATACATTATTTCCATTTCAGAGCATGATTGTCACATATGAGTGAGAGATTTGTCAAGCAATAATTCAAATAATTGAGATTATATGTTGTAAGCTTTGTTTACAAATCATAAATGTTCCCATTGGTAACATTTCTGTTAGATGAAATCTTAGCAGTATATTTTATATGTTGGCATTTCCACAGAAAATTGACGGTCAACTTCAAACACGAAGAGTGACAGAAGAGATCACAGGATCTAATGAGTAAGTAGTTAAAATATTTTTTGTTTATCAATTTAATTCAGCTTCATCTACATGCATGTTAACTTTAGATTATGTATGTAAGTGGTGTAATTATAAATAATAACGACTACTTTCATAATTGGCTGTTTTGATTTCAATGGAATTATGATATTTTTAACAAAAATATTTTTTACTTATTTCAGTGAAATTGGTGCTAAATTTGGTAAGTTGTCCCTTATATGTTACCTATTATTTTGAAAGAATCGTATAAAGATATATTTTTTCTTAACAATTTATCATTGTGTTTATGAAAGAATCCAGCTGCGGATGTTGCGAGTTTCCTCCTGTCCTAATGGCCCTGTCACACCTTGGCGATCAGCGCAAACGCATGCGTAACGCATGGAAAAATTTGCCAAATGCTGGCGAACGCTGACCATCGCTACACCATCGCCAAACGCGTTATGCAATCGTTGCTAATCGTCGGTGAATGTCGAGAGTTTTGAACATGCACAAAACTTTCAACACACACCAGCGTGTAAGGGCACACGCTAGCTGAGCGCTGGGTAGTTGTTAGTCAGTCACCGTACGCGCTAGGGAATCGTTAGCAAGTCATCAAGTGCGTTACGCGTGCGTTACTCACGTGATGGTTGCTGGCGATAGAATTGATTATATGCGTTCTTCATATGCTGATGAAAGCTAGGCACTCGTTATTTACGCGTTCTGGATGGTGAGATCGCCAGCGTATCCAATATTTTCTGTGCGTTTCTCAATCGTTCAGGTTGATCGCCAATGTGTGACAGGGCCATAAACTGACACATAAGTGAAAGAATCTTGACAGCGGCTCTATATCTCCAATTCCAATTTTTAAAATTATATCCTGAATCAGTATTGCATGTTTGTAGTGTAAAATGTATTTGTGTGAAAAAGCATTTGTTTTAGAAAAGACCATTAATGTTACTGCCTAACCAATGTCATGTCATAATGTTAAATCAATATGTCTGTTGCAGAACGTGACGCATTTGATACGTTGTTTGACCATGCTCCAGATAAACTCAATGTTGTTAAAAAGGTTGGTATGCTTTCCTTTGGTTTATCATTAATTCACGTAGTATCTGAATGAAAACTGAACAGTTTATCACAGTACAAAAACACAGGCTTTGAGTGATTCATACATGGAGTTTCAGATCTCATTCCATCGTGGAGAAAAGTTAACAATCAGTATTGTCATCTTTATTAGAAACAGTTAAACTTGTGATATATAATGGAGCAATGTTCGCCTTTAAGAGACATACAGATATCATTCTCACGTCATTTGCACTGGGTATGGATTGGCGGTCTTAATTTCGTGCAGAATTATAGGTTCTATAATAGTAATAATAATAGTAATAATAATAATAATAATAATAATAAAATTATACAGTGTATCCTTGATATAACACTGACTTTGGGGTCCATGAAATGCCCCCCACATTATTGCAACCAGCCTTTTTATGAAATAAAATAATATATTAAATTGTGTTTATGTGCATGAGCTTCTTCATCACATAAGTGTGAACTATTCCTGTCAGTGACATAAAGCATTAAATCAATAAAAAATAAAAAGCATGACCAATGACAATTAATATAATGTGGACATTTATGGAAATGTGTCGATGAATTCAAATTAATTTTGTTATTTTTCTTGTATTTCAGACACTTATCACATTTGTTAACAAACAGTTAATGAAGGTCAATCTAGAAGTTACAGATTTGGACACACAGGTTAGTTTGGAAATATTAAGACAGTTTTTATGTCTGTATTTAAATGTGATTTTTGTGTGTGTATGGACGTGTCAGTGAGAGTAGTATTTATAAATACTGGTGGTAGCACAAATATTATTTCTAACTTTTTATACTGTTTAATCAGAAACGTTAATATTGTCAATTAGAGTTTGTCCAAGAATTTAAAGAAACTATTCATACTGAATGAATATACATGTCGTTCTCAAACTGAGTTTTGTGAAACATGGGCATCAGAGCAAGGGACCAGAGGAATCATATCTGCTGTTTTTGAATCATTATATATGAATTTATTTAGTTTGCCCTCTCGACCATCGTCACTGATGGGTGAAAGATTCCTGCTGTGACGTAAAACGATAATTCACTCGCCCTCTCGATCATAAAGAGCTTCCATATGCTGATTGGTACTATACTTGATATTTGTATCATCAGTTCTTAATGTTAATTGATATACTAGTAACAGCAATAATATTACAATATGCATCTTTCCTTGTATTGTGATTTCAAAATCAACGGTCGCAACTCATATTCATGTGTAATAATAATAATACCGTAAAACACTTATAACGTAATGTAAGTGTTTTACAGTAATATGGACATTTATATGGCGGTAAACCCCACACCATAAAGGTACGCTCATAGCGCATACATAAGGTAAAAATAGGAATGAAAGCATAAAAAAGGGAACTTTACAAGATAAAGAATTTTCAAAACAGATAGGTTTTTAGGTTTCATTTAAAACAGTCCACAGAGGAAGTTACGACTGTGTAGTAGCTTGCTAAAGGGACATAATTCTCGTGTGTTTAGTAAACTTTATATCAGTAAAAGTAAGGAAGTGATGCCTGCACAATGACACACCATGATTCTCTCTGCAGTTCCACGATGGCGTGTACCTGGTTCTCCTCATGGGTTTACTGGAGGGATACTTTGTACCTCTGCATAGCTTCCATCTCACACCCACTACATTTGACCACAAGGTGAGAAAACATTTCCAATGCGCAGCTATCGACAAAATTGGTGGCTCTCACTTCGCTTGTGCGCCCATATAACCTCCAAAAAATAAATAAACATTTCCCTTAAAGTATCTCTCTCTTCTCTCTCTCCCTCATCTCCCCTTCCCCTTATCCCCTTTCTCTCTCACCCTCTCTCTCCATTTTCCTTCTCAACTCCCTGGGGAGTATACAAAAACAAATCTGAATTGGTTCCTGCAGGCAGCTATATTCTTTAGATGAGACCTATAGCACTATCTCTACTTTCCTGACCAAGATTCACGATGAATCTGAAGTATTTTTGTCCTGTCTTTAATATAATTTGCATGCTGACATTCCTATGACCTTGAAAAGAACTCTTGAATCAATGGTGGTCATAATTAAAGTTCAGATTTAATGAAGACATATCACAAAGAAGAGATGTCTTATTACCTTGTCATCGCTTAATTAAATTAACTCTGGTCTATCGTTGGATATCCAATAGCGTTTTTTAAAAGTTTTTTTTTAATTGAATTGGAGTTTAGAGCCACTTTCAAGATTCTTTCACTTATATCATGGCTTGTCAGTTTAGGGCAGTAGGAAACTCGCAACATCCATAGCGCTGAATGTTGTAGTAAACCTGTGAGCATCGGCTGGTACTGACAAGACCAAGGATGATAACTACATTGCCACTCTACAGACAGCACATCCTATCAATATCGTGTCAGAAAGGTAGCTTTCGCGAACATTGATGCCGAGCTCCCAGGGCGGGATTTGAACCTGCAACCTTTGGCTCCAAAGTTCCAATGTTCTACCACTGCGCTACCACCTGCCCATCCAATAGCTAGTGTAGATACAGATCAGATGATACAGATTAGTGCAATGGGCCCACTACATGTTGAGAAGTAGCCTCATTATGAAATCAAGAGGCAAGAACTTAGTGGATAATCAAGTACTAACCGTTACTCAGGTACTATGTCTAGAATGTTGAAAATCAAAACCCCATGGCAAAATTCCTGTTGGCATAATTGAAATATATGCAGGAATACAGAAATGCTGCTTTTTTTTAATGAACACTGCGAGATGCATACTGAAGCTCTATGTATGTTGCCCAATACTATTTTGGGGTACATGAGGACTATATTTTGATAGCAGTACGTACACTTATTATTGGAATTGGTTCTTTAGTCAACTGACATTTATATCGATCATTGACTGCTAATTTTCATTAATATACAAAGAAAATTATAATAATAATCTGGTGCCCGATCCACAAATCTATCTTATCTTTACAATCTATTGTAAACCTATCATAATATGACAGTGTTGGTCACCATCCTCATCTTACAATAGATGGTAGCTCTGTGAATCACGACCCAGGCACTCATCCTGTTATGAAATGAAATATTTACTACTTGACTATTGAATTATAATTTTTGCCAGCAATTGTACGTGAATGTGACAATATTCAGCATCAGGAGTTGTCTCCCTTCGTCTACTACCCATGAAGTACGAGCTGACTTATGAGCCCTTCCCTCACTCACCACGGTTGTTGGCAATTAATTTGTGTGGGAGCCTCTCAGTAAACACATGTTACTGACGAGATTAACTTTGAGCCTTTAGTAAATATTTAAATCCACTTGTAATTGCGACTTTTGTTGAATTGTGTTTATAAAAAGCCATCACATTATTGCCAGAATGCACTGGTTCCTCGGGTCAGCGGTGAATCATTTGACAAACTATGTCACTGAAAAGAGCATACTTATTGTAAATGTGAAATGAACTGTTGAAAATAGGCCAATTTGATTTGCAATAATACTATTAATCTCCCGTTTCACAATGTAACGGCATATATTAAGAATCGTGAATATTTTATGCTATTACTATTAGATTGATCTTTAGCATTAAATTTAAGAGGGATATAATGCATATTCATTGTATTGTAAATGTGAAGCAATGTCAGAGAGTATTAAGTGCTTTTAATTTGGTATTAGCTTCTAATATAATAGTAATCTTTTATTGCAAAGCAGTTACCATCCTTTGTCAATATCAGCTGGTGCTCACAGGTTTACTGCACTGTTCAGTGCTATAGATGTTGCAGGTTTTCTCCTGCCCTAAACTGGCAAGCTGTGATATAAGTGAAAGAATCTTGAAAATGGCTCTAAAACCCCAATTCAAAAGAAAAATATTCATTGCTTATACAGTGGACATCACAGCAGACATTTTTACCAAACTTAAAGCTTTCATTTCTTTATTATCTAAATTTGACCTAATTGACCTCTTTTCCAAAAATAGTACATAGAAGGTAATTAGTCTGTCTTTTTTATGCTTAATTATGATATATTTACGTATATCCACAGTGTATTTAAACTATGATTTATGAATAGTATTAATGTTTTTAAGAAGATTTTACAATAACCTGCTTCACTACAGATTCTTTTTTATTGAATTTTTTTTGCTGTACTATGAAACGTGGCAATTTTTCAAGGTCAATATTCAAATACATAATTACATAATTGTATGGACTACATTATTATTATATATTATTCTATGGGAATACAGAAACATCGCATATTTATTATATAGTTACCAGTGAAATGCAATAGCCAATTTATGTTCCCATGAAGTCATTGTGTCACTGATAAACATATAAAGAAATTAGCTCTGTGTGTGTTAGGTGAGCTACATACTCGAGCTACTGAATGGTAGGTCTACACAGGTGTTAATTGAGTGTTCACTTGACATCGCCGTACAGGACCCAAATGACCATCAATATTACCAATGAATATGTGTGTGTATGTGTGCACCATGTACTGTATCTTATCTGAGAAGTAGGCCAGTGATGTCTGTTGTTCCTCTGCCAAACTCCACAAGTGGCAGCAGTGGTGGCAACGGCAACGTCAGCGCTGGGGTTTAACAACAACAACATCTGGACATGGAGGAGCTCCATGCAGCTTTTACTGTATCATCACTCACTCCCTGACACACTTGTTCTCTTGCTGATAGCTCCCAGATAAGCGCCTCGGTTCCTTAGCAGAGATTGTTGGGGAAACACAACAAGTAAAATGGACTGGAGGTGGATATTTCTAAACATGTCTCACTGCCGATGAGGTGTAACGGTGCAAAAAGGGTGCGGAGATGAAATATTACTGGAAAGCGAGCATGTCAACATATGCTGTTATCTTTGTGTTTGTATTTTTTGAAGATGGATGGTGTTGTTCTTGTATGACTTGTGGTTACTGTAATACATCTATTGTGATAGTTCAGGACACTAACAAAGTCATGATAAATCTATTGTAAATGTTTTTGCCCTTAAAAAGGTTGTAATATGTGTTTTCACTATTGTAATTGTTTAGGACTAAAACAAAAGTCCCATTTCCAGAGGAAAATAGAGGATATTTTATTTTTCAAGACTCCTTCATTAAGGTATCTTTACTAATTAGACTTTAAAGATAGGGATGTAATATTTAGTCAAGTTTGAAAATTAGATCATATGTTTATGATATATCCCTAAAAGGAGATTCACGATGTAGGCAAGAGAATCTTTTTTTTTCAGCAAGATATATTAAATGAATGCAAAAAGTAATTTCATCTGTCAATTTCAACTTTAAGTACCAATTATGTATTTTACAAATATTATATATATCTTTAAAATACTATTCATTAGTCAATACTGTGTACTCCGATCTGTAGTGATAATTGACTACAAATCTAGAACACAGTGTTTTATTTCAATTAAATCCATGTCTGGAAAGTATATTTTAATATGACGTCCATTGCATCCTAATTCTGGTTATTTGTATGCTGAAATACTGTTGTCTTTCACATAAAGAATCATTTGTAATGTTGATGTCAGTAACTTCATTGGTTTAAATGTAAAATATAATCAATTTAATGTTCTCAATAATGCATCTCTCAATCTAGAATTGTAACTGATATTGTCTTTATGATGTTCAATAATATTCATAGTAATACAATCTAAATGCATTATGGCAACACCATAAATCAGTAACCTGTCACCTTAATATTGAATTTGTTCTTTTTTAATGACACTAAGTCAAGAAAATGTTCATAAATAGAACATCTGAAGTTTCTGCTTTCAGTTTTAGTTGATTGTCAATGGAACTAATTTATTTAAGAATCATTGTGCATGTACCAGTAATATGATGTACACTAACTGTTGAAGCCTTGATCCCCATTCCCCCAAACTATCAAACCTATGTGAGAATGCTATCTCTGTGGTGTAAAAATAATTCTCTTCTGGGCAATAAGGCATTATCTTGTGTTATATTCTATCTGAATGATTTCTTATTCTCCTGAAAAATACTACCCAATCTTTCCAGATAAATTAATTGCATGTGTTCCTACAATGATACCTTAGATGTGATACCTTCATGGAAAGGTTATGTACAATCCATCATAAGGATTTCCTGTCATTCTGGAAAATACTCCCCAATCTTTCCAGATGAAGTAATTGCATGTGCTCTTCATCCTTGGTCTGTCAGTACCAGCCGGTGCTTGCAGGTTTACTGCAATATTCAGCACTATGGATGTTGCAGGTTTCCTCCTGCCCTAATGGCAAGCCGTGATATAAATGAATGAACCTTGAAAGTGGCTCTAAACCACAATTTAAAAATAAATAAATACAATGATGCCTTATGTGTGATACCACATGGAACGGTTAAATACAATCCATCATAAGGATTTATTATCCTCCAGCAAAATACTACACAATCTTTTCAGATAAATAAATCGTATATACCGTACTACAATGATGCCTTCTAAGGGATGTAATGCTCACTACGATGGCTTTATTATGCCTAAACAATCAATAGTAAGTATACAATGTCAATGACCAGTCCTAACATTGATTTAATAGTTGAATACTGTATCAAGCAACCCTCACGGCGTATAAAATCATGACCAGGTAGTTTCCTTGTTAGTGTTAACTGTGATCTATTATTGAAGAAGCATACGAGAGAACAGGAAATTCTTCAGGAAATCAGTCCACAGATCAGCAATAAGTTAGAATGCAGGTTTGGATTAAGAAATGCAAGCAGGAAATGTCTTATAGACAGTAGAGCAAGACGGGCTATTTTCAGGCTGTTGCATGACACATGATATTTCAACTTTACAGTGTCATCGACGAAGCATCGATATCAGTTAATATTGACCATATTCATTTAAGTTTATCACCTTACTTAGCCTTCTGATGAGGGTATAAAATGACACCTCGTTCAATTTTAACTTAATTTTCTTGCAGAATCACTGATTTGATCTCAAGAACAGATTGTTCAAGGCATTGATTTGCTTTTAGCATGTTTAGTAGGAGGAAAATGTAACTTATTTGTCTTAATTTTTAATCCTATCTTTGTGGGCGAGTGTGGGGTTGGGGTAAGAAAATAATAATCAGATCTTTGGAAATTACTTAAGTACATTATGTTACCGGGATTCATTTTCCTTTTTAAAACTTTTTTTTCATTTTATTAATAGATCAGTTTGCATGAAACCAAAGACATTGTCTACCTTTATGTCAACAAAACATCACCAGTATAACATTCAGAAATATCAACAACTTGGCGGCCGTAACCATATTCCACAATAACACATCTGCCTAGAAGACATAACTGCCAAGTGATCTACAGATTGGTACACAAACTTAGTACATATGCTGCAGACATTTGAGCCAAAATATATCCGATCTTACATTTCTATTCATAACTTAAACATAGTCCTTGAATGTTGGGACACAATACTAATATATGGGATAGTTTGACATACAATTGATAAATTCTTCTTTATTTGTGTATCACTTACAATGTTAGTAATTGTTACACTTGTGGCACACAATCTGTGGGCTGTTCAAATATTATCTACGTGCTATATCCATCCAAGTTCAAGGTCAATGACACCGATATGTCGATATCTTTTTCCACATACTCCATAACACAATAGCCATTTCCTCTCCTGAGTAGTGATAGTTACCCACATCAAGTAGGCCCATAGAAAAATCTGATTCCTACTTGTACCATGTATATAATACAGGTCTCAATGGCTAGTTGAAGTAGCAAGGCTATCTGTATCACACATACCCACGTATATGGCGGTGCATAGGTTGTAGAGTGCCAAGCCATTCTCATGTGTAGGGTAGCACGCACAGTGGCAAATCTAGCAGGATTCAAGATGTCTGTAATTAAGTGATCATTGAAGAATGAATGGAAATATGATGCATTGGTGCGAAACTGAATGGTCTTGTGTGACACTTTAGCAGGAGGAGACAGAGAGTTGGCCTATTTTAGCCACAGCCACTCATATCAATACTTCCTCTCTATAGCTAAATTTACATATCAGTTACAGCCACACATATCACTATCGGTCCATCCCACACATATCAGTCTGTGGTAACTGCAGCCACATGTATCAGTCCAAACTAAGTAATCATATCAATGTCTGTCCATCCTAACTGCAGCCATACATAATTCTACTTGTGGCAACACATATCAGTCCATATTTAAAGCCATGTGAATCCATCCTGCTTACAGCCACAGATGTCAGTCTATAGTAACTGCATGTGTGCAGCAACACATGTAATAAACTGCAGCCAGTAACTACAGCCACATATATTAGTGTGTGCTAACTGCAGCCACACACATCAGTCCATGCTAACTGCAGCCAGTAACTACAGTCACACATATCAGTCCATGCTAACTGCAGCTACACATATCAGTCAAGCCTACCTACAGCCATATGCACACATATCAGTCCATGCAGCCAATGGTTCCCGGTTTAGATCCCGCCCAGGGAGCCCGGCATCAGTATTTGCGAAAGTTACCTTTCTGACGCGATATTGATAGGATGCGCTGTCTGTAGAGTGGCAATGCAGTTATCATCATTGGTCTTGTCAGTACCAGCCGGTGCTCGCAGGTTTACTGCAACATTCAGCGCTACAGATGTTGCGGGTTTACTCCTGCCCTAAATTTACAAGTCGTGATATAAGTGAAATAATCTTGAAAGCGACTCTAAACCCCAATTCCAAAAAAAAGAAAAGAAGAGTTAGTGCAGTGCATGTAGATAATTAATTTAGACAAAATATTTTCTCGTACCAAAAGAAATGGAATGATTCGAAGGCCACTTCTCAAGGTATTGGGAATATTTAAAGGCGCTTCAACCATTAGATACATGCACGAAGCCTAGAGTAACAAGAACAGTACAATAGGAACTCATTCACGTTAAAGGAAATGTGTATTCCGCAATTGTAGTCTGTAGTTCTGTAGTTCCTAGATCATGCAGACTCTCAGTATACTACTCATCAGCAGCAGCAGCGAGCTCATAAAATATATTAGGCATACTACTAGTCTCTAATTGAATGTTGGGAGGCATGGCTTACTTTTCAATATGGTAATAGGCCTAATCCAGGTTCCTTGCGAAGTAAATACATCTAGCATATTAAAAATGTTATTGTTAAACGTTCCTGGCGCAATCGACCATGTATAGGTCTGGTAAATGGAGATGCCACGATCTTGTCCTGGAATCAACACGATGTGCCATCAGTCGCTCCCTCGGTACCGTCGTGTACACGTAGGTGCATCTATGACGTCACTGTGCTCCTATATTCCACTTTGGTTTTTAATGCTAAAGTAGTTTTGACACTTGATCAATCGTACATCCTACAGCTGCCGATTTCAACATCCTATTAATAACTGGCATGGGACATTAATATCGGAAAATGAACAATTGTATTTCCTCTCGTAAATCATACGATTATCTCCAGTCAAGTTAAAAGGCAAACGTTTCAGTTTTTATGGAGAAGATTTAATAGAAAGCAAATAGATACAATATTTGCCACGCATTGTACTAGCACATAGTGAAATAATATTACTGCAAAACAACACAACTGTTTGCCAGCCTGATTGTCACATTCCTTGGAACTAGACTAATACTAGTATTAGAATGTTCAGGAGCCCTGCCGTTTCAGAAAGTAAGCTTATTGACTGAGCGAGCAGTCACCGAGTCCCGCTGCTTCAGGAAGTAAGAGCTGTCACCTAGTCCCACTGCCTAAACACGTAAGAGTAGGCACCTTATCACACTGCTTCAGGAAGTAAAAGCAGTCACTAAGCCACTGCTTTCGGAAGTAAGAGCAGTCACCTAGTCCAACTGCTTCAGAAAGTAAGAGCAGTCACCTAGTCCAACTGCTTCAGGAAGTAAGAGCAGTCGCTGAGCCACTGCTTTCGGAAGTAAGAGCTATCACCTAGTCCCACTGCCTCAACACGTAAGAGTATCACACTGCTTCAGGAAGTAAAAGCAGTCACTGAGCCACTGCTTCAAAAAGTAAGAGCAGTCACCGAGTCCCACTGCTTCAGGAAGTAAGAGCAGTCACTGGGCCACTGCTTCAGGAAGTAAGAGCAGTCACTGAGCCACTGCTTCAAAAAGTAAGAGCAGTCACCGAGTCCCACTGCTTCAGGAATTAAGAGCAGTCACTGGGCCACTGCTTCAGGAAGTAAAAGTAGTCACTGAGCCACTCTTTCAGAAAGTAAAAGCAGTCACTGAGCCACTGCTTCAGGAAGTAAGAGCAGTCATTGAGCCACTCTTTCAGAAAGTTAAAAAAGTCACTGTGTCCACGACTTGAAGCTGCCTACATGACAGTATTCAGACATCTCTATTTCTGCTTCTGGAATGAGGGACCAAATACAACACCAAACTGCTACAGATTCCCTAGACCAAGCAGGATAACTTATTAATACACTGTGCAGCCTCGGCAGCAATAATGTTATGGTAACTAGTTCATTGATAGTGATGTAAACAGATGATGCATGAACAATTAATAACAATTATCAAACATTGAGATATTGGATGTCAAATTTTATTCTCCATTCACCTTAGTTATATATACACAAATACCAAACTTAATTGTAGTTTTCAGGCAATTCTTATGGAAACTAATAGTAGTCAGTATCAATATGAACATTGGTTCTTATTATTTCAACTGGAATGCACATGTTAAAAATTTGCATTAATGCTCAGAGCAAGTGATTATTGAGTTTAACATCGCTGCGGGAATCTTTCACCCATTTGCCATGACCAATATTTCAGACTTTTCTCACATACAGTATATGAAAACAAGTTCACTGAACAGTACCAATAATTTATCTACTTGAAGCTCTGCGTACCATTCATGACAACTCAAGTATTCAATAAAAGACCATAGCTGTATGGTAGCTGTTAATAAGATAGAGATACAAGGTCTCTATGGTCACTTAGTGGCTATGAGAAATTCGTGAAATGGTGTTTTATAGTAGTTTGACTAATAGAATAATCATATTCATAGAATGCAAGTGGAAATTATTTCTCAGGATGGACAACTGAATTAGTCTGATTGAAGTGATTACAATTGCATAGGCCATTTCTACATGAACAGTTTGCTTGTTATAGTAAGTGTATTAGCAATGGCATCCTCTGAAACAATGGCCAACTTAAACACATACTATCACAGATTTGTATTGCCGCAATTGACCAAATACGAGTTGGAAATGCAAAGTATATTCAATTAGCATACATATCATCGCATTTGTATCGCAAAAATGCCTTCCATGTATATATGACACAGGGAAAACCCTTGCAAATCACTATACCATATAATGCAAATGGCGTATATTCTTGCTGAGGAACTTCTCGCAGAGACGGTGAACAGCAATTCAGTCACACGCACTGCTGAGGAGCACGATGACCTATATACTTTGTGCGTAGTTATAAATATTTAAAAAATAAAAATATGAAAATACTGGAAACCAGTGGGATATGCAGAAAATGTGGCTAAGATGCCCAATATACTTGTGTAGACACATCAAATGTACATACTTTCAGATTAAAATACGTTTGACCATGAAATATGTAAACAAACCCTTGCTATTATGCCTTTAAAGTGAGTGAATTATTGATTTAGGTCACAGCAGGAATCTATGTTAAATAGGCAATGACCATTGATTCAGAGGATGTATTAATGGCGCTCACAGCATGTTTTCCATTTACACTTCAATTTATCTGTCCTCAATTATATCATTAATACATATTTCCATCTGCCAATGTTTGGGACCTTTAGTCACCACAGAACATGACAAGTTCTGAGATTCTCTATAAAGTCTCTAGAAATTGCTGTTGGCATCACTCAATAAAAGTTACACCACTGTTAAACTGAGCCTAATATGGAGTTTGTAATATTAGATGATCTTTGCTACCTTAGTGCCATTCCCAGTAACAATGGTAATCAAATTAGTATACAGAAATAGTGGAGTCACCGAGTAAATAAGTGAAACCTAGGGCTGAGAAAATCGCATTTAAAACAATGAAAATGTAACAGATACTGATTAGAATAATACATAAATATTGCATTTGTATCGCAGAAGCTTCAATTGTTCATTAACATCAGTCGCTTTCAAGGTTCTTTCACTTATATCACGACTTGTCAGTTTAGGGCAGGAGGAAACCCGCAACATCCATAGCGCTGA
>JAUTBT010068858.1:0-13914 GCA_032361225.1 Lepetodrilus schrolli
TATATTTACTATGATTTTTTCTGTACGTGCTAAATAGTGATAAACAAAGAAGGAAGTTAATTGTGGTCTGAGGCCACCTACACGGTGACATGTGCGTGGCTGTTATTTAATGTACGTACCTTACGTTGTATCGCGATCTATAACGTGTGGACCATGCTGAACAACATGATTCATCTCTGAATCAAACAGACATTTAAGCACACGATCCGTATTAACGGCGTATTAAGATGTTATCTGGAGTTTAGTCAACCCAAGGCCTAGTACTCGTGTTTAGCTATCACCTGAACATTGTAGATTCTGGGAAATTCTCAAAATAGACCTTACCTACGTACGGGCCCAATTTGTTCCAAGTTCGTGTTAACCGTACCTCGTGGGTCACGTGGCGGGCTGCTATATACACGTCATCATATCAGTCCTTACTACGACAATAGATTAGAAGAATAGTTTGTTTTGTTTGTCCTACTTTCCTGTACTTTGCTCGTGCCTTATTTCTCATTTAATTATATAGAACTTGAAGGTACAACACACTCTGGCATTACACTCTTTAAAGTACAGCACACTCTTTGTACTCCGGCAATCTGCGTATATCGGCACAGTTTCATAGTACACATAGTACTGTACATAGACATGTAATAATTAGTTCCATTGCAATCAATAAACAGTTAAAGTGACTCAAACAGATGTGACAAATATACCGGGTAGTGTGATTTTTACCTATGCCTGTTGTTATTATTGGTCATATGTAATATACTGAACACACACAAAAAAGGGAATGTATTACAGAGTTCTTCACAAGTACCCACTGCATTTGAAACTATCTCTATCGGTAAAATATGTCTAGTGTATATGCTGGCATGCCTTTTCAAGCACTTACACTCGGTGTACAGAAGATCACGTGACCATTGCATGGACACCACATTCACGCGAGAGAATACGCCAAGGGTTCATGGCACACAGAAATCGTATACATATCTGCAGAAAACAGCGATTTTTACATTCTTACTGTTAATTATCGACCGTGGACGTACCATGTGCAGGTTGGAAACTGCACAAGCCGTACCGGAAGTGGTGCGAGTGTTTCGTTGCGGACAACAGACGGCGCATACTATAAGGGCATGTGTTCAGCTATTTTGGAGGAATTTGAAATTGGGTGCTCTGAAATGCAATATCCTGCACTATTTGCATAAATATAGTATTTATACATTCTAATATAATATGATGTCCTCATTGATGTAAATTTATGGTGTTGTATTTACGCTCCTAATTTTAGGTTTGTAAGTTGAATTTTCTTAACTATGACTTTTCTAATTCGAAATTTGGTTATGATTCAATAAGGCAAGGTGTCATACTGATTCATATATGCACGTGCATCCAATAAGTATTCTCTCTAACCTGCGAATTGATGGGCCTTTATGCAATAGATTGCAATTTGAATTTAAAATGTTAGGGTGTGTTTCTCTGAAAGAAACAATGGCGAAGTACTGTACGGGCAAATTAAAAGAAATGGTCCAAAATTATGATAAATTATGAGGGTTTAAAATTCAAATTGGTTAAAATACCACATCATGCATGTCATTTAGTATGTGACACCAGAGATGTGAATCCTAGAAAATACAACAAGCATATAACAGTAAATAAATTCCAACATCTTTACATTTAATTTCTAATCAACACCACTATGTTGTTTCACAACAGGAGCCATGTTTATTAGTATATCAAGTAAGCTGTATATGGACGAGCAAATAACAGCTTTAAATAAAGCATTGAAAAATTATCAAATTTCAATCGTTGTTAAAATGTATTGACAATGTGACCCAGAGGTTTGTGAAACAAAATGAATATTATGGTTAGGCAAGTTAAATCAACTTTATTTCTTTGGTATTCTGAATAATAGATAGCATGCTGAAAGAGTGACCAAAATGTTTACTTACTAACTTAGTATCCCCAAAATAATAACATTACAAAAGATGATACAATGGTTACACCCCAGACGTGACACTACATGCATGTATATGGGATCTGAAATTCGGATGGAGGAAGATGTGTTTGCTATTTGTCCTACCACCTCAGGCTACCATATAATAATGAAATAACACCGGCACTAATATCCAAACAAAGAATAAATGTTTCACTTCTGACATTTGAGGTTAGCTGACTTTATCGGTACACAAAATGCATCCACAGACATCATAAGGACATATATTTGAAGGAGAGATACAAGTATGTTTAAAACGACGAGTTTGCTTTTGGAAAAACAGCACCTTGTTCAACAAGTAATTACTTAAACTCTAAAGGTCCTTGCACACCAGAGGCGACATACCAGGCGATTTGTCGCCTCATAGTAGTAGTAGTCGTAGTAGTAGCATTAGCAGTAAAGACACAAGGAGTCTGGGATGTATGCTATAGTGGATTACTTTAATGGTTTCCTCAAAAACATATTGCAGCTGTTTTCCAGTGTCAGAGTGGTGGGCAGGACACGTTTCCTTGTACTTTCTGTCCCTGCATCATCCCGTCTCTGTCCACACAGAAACAGTGGCCTGGAAAGTAGTATACAAGTTATTACATGAATGAGATAGAATTGACAACACGTTTCAGAGCGCATACATTTAATTACATGGTACATTGAAGCACACATTAAATTGAATTAAATATAGAATGTATGAAGCGCACATAAAATCCATTACATAACAGGCACACTAAAATAGTGATAGAGGCTCGTTCTACTGATGAGGATACCTGAGAAATCGCATTGCATGGCCCGATAGTCTCCCTGGGGGTCACACTGGGGCGTCCACTTGCCTGACCACACCACCATGCTCAACATAGCCTGAAGTCTCCTACGTTGACACGGAGACAGCTCTGAGGCACCCCCTGGTTAGAATTTTAAAAATACAAGACAACAGCTACACACCTGTGGCACATCCTGGTTAGATTCAATATATTTTATATTTGTATAAAACAAAATGTAATTATTGTTATTTATTTTTTAATTGGGGTTTAGAGTCGCTTTCAAGATTCTTTCATTTATATCACGACTTGTCAGTTTAGGTCAGGAGGAAACCCGCAACATCCGTAGCGCTGAATGTTGCAGTAAACCTGCGACATCGCATCCTATCAATTATAATAACACATTTTATTAGGGATTATACAAATATCTTACTGTAACGCATAATAATCGCACATGTGACATTGCAGGTAAATTTAGTATTGTCGTGGATATCTTAACGTTCCGAGATTACGAAAACTCTTTTAGTAGCCTACGATTGCATGCTCAACTCGAAGTTTTGATCACAAATCCCCATTAATGTCATGTTCAAAAGTTGTATTCATAAATCCCCATATACAGCTTTAGCTTGAGAAAGAACTCAATCGAACTCAAAACGTGTCTTATCGGGGCCAGGCTCCGAGATTACGAAACTATCTTGAGCACGATTTCATGCTCAACTCAAAGTTTTGTTCACAAATTTTGAGCTTGAGCATAAAATCGTACTCAAAAAGTTTCCTAATCTCGGGGCCAGATCTCGTAGTGGATACGAGAGTTGCATGAGAAGATGGCCTGATATTAGTGTTAATGCTAATTACAGTCAGTAAGGTTTGGTAGAAGCATTTGATGTCTCACGTTTGATATGTAGAGGTTCACATCGACCCACATAGGGGTTGTGGAGATGATCGTAAACAACGCATTGCAATCCTCGCCTGCAACTGTTGGGTGTAAATAACCTGCACGTGCCCCCGAAGTTAGCCTACAACATTGCAGTGGGAATCTTGTCCAAATTTACAGCGGAGTGTATATCATTCGACATGAAATCGACGATTGTCGGTGTGCATTGATTGTTCTTACATTCATGCTATATGGAATGGAAATACAGGCTTGCCTAAAAACTGAACAGATGCTTGGGTCCCATTCCATAGAAATATATTTGCACTACGATAGTCGTAACTATCCGGAATGATGAAATGGGCATCTGAATGATGACATTATAGGGCCTTGAATGGGAGCTTGAGTTATATATTCCCTATGGAGTTGACTGGGGTATTGTAGCGTTTTTAGAACGCTCTGGAGCATGGATTTAGCGCAATATAAATGTACACATTATTATTATTATTATTATTATTATTAACTATTTACACTATTACTGTAAATCAGGAAATTAATGCGAGCATGATATTAATGCGAAAATGCGATTGCCTTATGGCCGCATTTAATTCCTACGCATTATGGAAAATAATGAAAGGTACGTCTGGGAAAAAACATGAATAGAGGCCTGGTCGATCGCATTTATTTAATTGTTGTCGCATTTATATCCAAAAGCTTGAGGTCGCATTGAATTAGTGACACATTAATTTCCTGATATTCAAATACTGTATACCTCTTTTAGGGACATAATACATCTAAAATCTGGGTTCATTTGCTCGATTGTAATTCATTGTACTAGAAATTGATGCCAATGCGTTCCTATAAGATTAGCCCTCTCTTATGTGACTCAATACACCGTCAGCCAGGACTACAACCACCGCCACATTCTGTTCAACTATTTTGTGTCTTACCAACAGTCAGGTCATCGGCGATTCGACTCTGCACCGCGGAGGAGGTCAGGTTGGCTACCGGGACTATGGTGGTGGCGGTGGTGGGTCGTAGCGTGGTGGGCATGACCCGGTTGCCGATGACATCCATCTTGGCAGTGCCCACCTCCCACGGTGGTAGCGTCAACAGCTGGAAGAGAAACCAAGCACACACTCTTTACATCATTACAAGGAGGTGTAACTTTAATTATTGTTTTACGTCAGCGTGAATCTTTCACCCATATGTGACAATACTCCCCAGGGAGTTGAGAGTGAAAGTAAATGCACACTGATTCACTGAACAGTGCAAATAATATGTAGTACTTTGAGCATGCCATGATTTGTATTTGGGACTTCACAAATATACACATTATGTATCTCCATAGGTCTTAATATGCATATGGTATTAAAGGTACAGTACAGTTCCAACTCTAACACAGACATCAAAGAAGGACAAGCCACAAGTTTTCTAAATCATATATTCATGGCAATGGTCAACACTTATGGTGGCTAGTAGTATTTTATCTATTGAAACATTGACCGGGATCGTTTACATTAATAAAATAAATATCTACGAAAGTAAACAACGCTACCTCGTATTCCTTGGTGACGACTCCAGCGCTGGCCGGGGCATCTGTGACAGGTGGCGCTATCTTGAGAGTGCTGGAACACTTCCCGAGGTCATCGCCAATGACGTACGTGCCGTTCTCCTTGTTGTACAGAGCCTTGAGAGGAACCACCTTCTCCTCGCTGTCTGATTTGGGCAGGAACACCACGTCTGAAACACAGGAGGAGAAATGTCTTGGAGAAGTAGTCAGACTAAAGGAAAACGTAATCCAGAAGTAGTCACTCCATGAGAAGTAGTCAAACAGAAATAAGTAGACTAAAGGGAGAAGTAATCCAGGAGAAGTAGTCAGACAGAAAGAAGTAGTCTGAAGGAAGAAGTAGTCAGACTGAAGGAAAAAGTAGTCAAACTGAAAGGAGTAGACTGAAGGGCGAAGTAGTCAGACTGAAGGGAGTAGTCAGACTGAAGGGAGAAGTAGTCAGACTGAAGGAAGAAGTAGTCCATGAGTGGTCAAGACTGAAGGGAGACGTAGTCAGACTGACTGGAGTGCATTGGCTCCCATGACAACACTCACTTGCTATAGTTCCAGTGAAGTTGACCAGGTTGTATTTGATGCCAGAGAGATGAGATGTATCTCCTGAGCCGCCCACGTACATAGTGTCAATTTCATCCAGGTCGAAATCCGGGAATCCAAACTTGGCTTCTTTCACTCCATCAATCTGTAACAGACATCAGTTCACAATGAATGCTAGAAGTTTTGTTTTTATTAATTTAATTTATATATTTTTTCTTCTAATCAAATACATTTATTATAGTGGTGTGCTATGTTTTCATTAAAGTTGCCGATGAAAATGATTTCAATGATTCTGTCCTTACATTCTAATGCTGAATTCACTACAATTCATTTATACAACTTCGTTGTTCTTGATTTTAGGTTTAATGATGACATATAATAATAATAATAATAATAATAGTAGTGAGTTATTATTTATTTTGCAGTGGGAATCTCTCACCCCTATGTGACGACATAATAAAAATACAGCAACCATATCTATGGACAAGTTTACATTACATTGCCTGGATGTAGAAATTCTCCAATCAAATGAGTTATCATTTTACATCGCAGCGGGAATCTTTCACCCCTACGTGACGATATTCTCCAAGACGCAATGCTAATATTCAATGGGTAGACTATTAAGTTCTATGCCGATATAGCAATGACATACAATGACACTACAGTGATGTACAGGCTAGTGGCAGCACTACCCATTGTTGATGTTGCGATAGATTTATTTAGTGTTGGTTTATTACATATCCCAGTATCAGAAATAGGACGACATCCACCAACAAGCAACTCTGATGGTTGAATATAGAAAGGAAAGTGCTGGTAAATTAATGTGGAAGTGCAAGTGATAGATAAGCATGTCCTTCATAATATATACTTTCCCATTTAGTTTCAAAACTAAAGAAACTACCTGTACCACAATTCTAACTCTACACATGTGTCTATGACATACTATGACATATACTACAAACGTGTCTATGACATACTATGACATATACTACAAACGTGTCTATGACATACTATGACATATACTATCAAAATTATTAGTCATTAATATATTACAAAACCAAAATCTAGTTCTAGATACACGCAGGCCTTGTCCTATCAAAACTACAGCATAGAGAGAGTCCAAATCCAGAATCCAGGCCCTGAGGTTTAGAACCTTTACAAGAAGGATTTCATGCTCAACTCAATTTTTCTTCACGAATCTCCATACAAAATGTTGAGTTGAGCATGAATTCGTACTGAAAAGTATTTCAAATCCTTGGGGCCAGATCTTGAAGGCTGGACCGGTCTAAGGCAGCAGGGTATGTGATCCAATGACCTTAATTTGTATTAAAGATTAGATCCGATGATGATGTACAGCAATAAACTAGCTTAAAAAGTAATTGTATCTCTACAAACTCCTACAGTTTTCTACTGACGTACAATGCACTTTGTGAAACTGAATCCTAAACCAATGGACTATTTCTATGAAGATGTTGATTTGTGAAAATCTAGAACTATAATTTGTAAACATAATACTATTGAGTATCAGTATATTAGTACACTATATGAGGTCAGCATTATCATAATGTTATTATACAGCAAGTGTATCCACAAATAACATGCAAAAATATGCTATTATATGCATTATTTAACATATATTTCATTAATAACATAAATACATCAATCAAATGGGACATTTTTCTAAAATACACTGGATACATTATATTTTCTCCAGTGTTTCACTGATCTCATGTGATCTGGTAAATGAAGGAGGAGACCCCACAACAACTGTGGACTATGTTATGTTCCACCAATTCCCATATAGCAGCCATTCTAAAATTCTCAAATCTGTATTATCCTGACCACTCTGTATAATACATTCATACGATTGTTTATGTGCACTAACAAAGTGAAGACGGTACTAGGCAAGGTAGACATGGCAACAGGGGGAGATAATTGGACATTATTGAAGTTGTGCATGAGTTATCAGTAGAGATTGCACTATGCGATTCTCTTCAGAACAGAAGCATCGGCTTGTTTGCACTATTCTAGAAGCAAGTCTATTCTGTTGAATTTTGTTTGGTGACAAAACTATGGAAGATGTTTCTAGATAGAAATTGATGTATAGCATATGTAACTGGAAAGAGATTTATAACAAGGGCATTTGTTTATAGAGGACTAGGTATGTGTTTTGATAGAAATTGAAATTTGTGGAATATATTTGGAGATTGAGATCTGGCCACGATTTCTCGAAACAATCTTGAGTTTGAGATTTTGCTCAGCTGAGATTTCTCCCATTGACTCGGTGCTGAAACTTGACTGGGCTTGAGCTTGTTTTGAGAAATCGGGTCCTGAGGAATATGTTTGGAAATTGAGATCTGGGGAATATATTTGGAAATTGATATTGAGATCTTGGGTATGTGTGTTTGGAGATTGAGATCTATGGTATGTATTTAAGAGATAGAGATAGATAAGTGGGACACATGTTTGCAGACAGTTGATTAGGATGTGCAGTGAACATTTGACAAAAGTGCTATAATGTGGGGAAAAATGTAGATAGGGAATATTGCAAAACATCTAAAGGATATGAATTACATAATTACTAACTTTAATAATAATTATTCAGGACTACCAGAAATTACTTAATTTAAATAGCACTGGGTGTTAAATGTATTCTATAATTGGTAAATAAAAAGTATGAATAAATATAAATAATAATTTTTATTAAAATTAGTCATTGATAACAGCTTCTTGAGAGATATAATATTAAACTTTTGTGACAAATCAAGATGTTATTTCAGCCTCACACCAAACAGACATTATTACATTGCCATAACATGACAATTTGTGAGAACCCTTAAACTATGTATTTGCCTACTATTAGATATCTGTCATATAGTATGTGTACATGGCAAGGAACTATCCTACACCAGTTGTCATTCTTTCCAATTTACAAATTTTACAGGAATAAAAAAGTCAGGTGAACAAATGTGAAGAGGTAATTTCGGTGCATTTTAAACATTGAAAGCAATCGTCTGTTACAGACCTGTTAAAGCAACATGGGGTTTATCCAATCCAAATAAACCCGTCTCCATGGGAAGCGAATAATGTAACACATATTTTATAAAGCTGCTATGGCTTTCTGTGACAAGATAAGTGTCAACACAAATGGATTACTTGTATATAGTACACAGAGGCATGGCATCATTCAGCGAGTACTTACTATCGGAAATCCATTTTTGTCTACTGGCGTAACCTGTTGCATTAGCAAAGCAATGTTAATTAAACCATTGATTGAAACAAGAGGATATTGTGGGGGTATATGTACACAAATCCTGTATATATATTTGGGGGATTTCTATGCCAGGACACTGGTTGTATGTGGTGTGTATGTTCACATATAATTGGAGGTTTGAAGATAATTACACAATGGGCCAAAAAAATAATAACTGATTTGAAAATTGTTGCTTCATTATGGAAAAATTGGAATTATTACATGAATAGTACTAATAACAGACAATTGTTTTATTATAATTTCTTTTACAAATTATATATATTACTACTATGATTGTTCATATAATACAAATAAAAATAAAAATAAAAATAAATTTTATATTTTATTTTTAAAACAACACCAGAGTAGCAAAAGTTATCAATAAGATGTTCTATTCATCATGAACAAAATGGCAATTTCATGAAAGAAAAAAATAATATTTCCATTGAAAAGAAAACTTAATTTGGATGTCATAATATTCAAATATTATCTGCATACAGTGTCAGACAAAGATGCCTTTATAGAAAAACATTAATGGCCGCCGTAATGCCAGGTATTCTATGATTGGTTATCATTGCTATGTTGATGAAAGCAGGCGTGGAAGGGACTAGCATAATATACACCAGACAAGGATGACTATGACTCTATATGGAACAGCGTCTAGATGGTAGATACATTAGGCATCTACATGAATATATGAAGATTAAATTAAATAGCTGGGTAAACACCACCATACATATGTCGACATCAACTACACACCATGCAAACACATTTTTTGATAAAAGTCAACATTCAATAATTTTCTTACATTCGTAGATTGAAAAGTTAATCATGCATTTAAAAATAATATATTTTAAAGAATGGAACATCGTAAATAAAAAAGTTGCAAATTTACATTTTTTGACGACTGATGAAGAAGACCGTGTTAAACTGTTACTTACTGTTAAATACATCTCGGAGACCTGGCGTTTATACAACATATCATGGGGTTCCCCATTGGCAAAGTTTCCTGATACCTTCATACGGTCTGTCGACAAACAGATGAATAATTACAATAATGTGTATGTATACAGCGCTAGACTCCATGCACAAGGTATGTGCTCAGAGCACTACACTATAGTAATGTTATCATGTTGGAAGAGATGGAAAATTGGTGTTTTTGATCAGTATGATTAAGCTGATGTTAAAATATCTATTGTTTTGATAGTTCATATAAAACAATAATCAAGAGATAAATTGGAGCAGAAAGAAATGTTGCTATATTAATACTGCGTTTATTAATTCCTGAGGACAATTTGACATCTTTTTTAGTGTAATTAAAATTGCATGTCCTATGACTTTAATACAGCATCAATTAAAACTACAAGATAACTTACAAATTCCAACGGCTTGGTTGGTTTCTATGACAACAGATCCCCGTTCAGCCATTTCCGGTTCATACCAAACAATCACGTAATCATTTGACCTGAAAGTGGACAAAATTAACTACTCAAAGAATTATCTATTAAGAAATAATATAACAACCTCCGAATACTTCAGAACCTCTTTTGGGGGGGGATTGGTGTTTAGAGCCACATTCAAGATTCTGTCACTTATATCACAGCTTGTCAGTTTAGGGCAGGAGGAAACCTGCAACATCCATAGCACTGGATGTTGCAGTAAGCCTGCGAGCACCGGTTGGTACTGACAAAAACAAAGGATGGTATCTGCATTGCCACTCTACAGACATCACATCCTATCAATATCGCGTCAAAAAGGTAACTTTCGCAAACATTGATGCCGGGCACCGGGGCTGGATTCAGAACCTGTACAACTGTTCACAAATTCTTGCTTCACACATATGTTCTAATAAGAAAGCAAACACAGTCTTACTTAGTGCTTTGCACATGGATCATTGCCATGATGCTCTGATCATTCGGATTGGTTCTCTTTTCCGTGGTTCTGAAGGTCAAAGACAGTTCTTCAGATCGAGTCTGCTGATTGGACGGTATCAGTGTAAAGTTGTACTTGACATATGTGTTACCATTAATGTTCACACACGGCTCTGGAACAGAGAATACGTACAAGCATATACTGAGTAGCTTCAACAGATTTGTTTTAATTCGGAAGTGGATTGTATTAATAATACAGGCATGGCAATAGACAAGCCTAGGATCTGGGGACTGCAGACCCCAAGCCAAATCCAGGATAAATAAATCGACCCCTGGATAAATAAATCAGTGGGTTTGCTGCAAAACTGCCATGCCTGATAATAAGGAAACATTTTGTTTTTATTGCTTACAATATCTTTGACAAGGACTACAATGTTTGTGCTGTCATCATACTAAAACTAAAACAGCTACTGGTTTACGAAACTTATACGAGTATGACTTCATGCTCAATTCAAATTTTGAATTGGGATTTGCATAGAAAACCCGAGTTGCGTATGAAATCATACTCAAAAACATTTCGTAAACTCGGGTGCCGATCTCACCATTCCGTGACTCACCTATTTCACATCGCAGGCCGGCGTATTGACTCTCACTGCAGTCACACATGAACTGGCCGTCCTTCCATTCCTCATCGCAGTAGCCATTTTTAAAACAAGCGTTTTCGTGGCAACCTGCCCGACAGTCTGGATAAACACCTGCCGAGACGAACAAATGGAAAAATATTAACTTAGGCCATCGTTATTTGATCCCTTGGTTTATAGATTATTCTATGATGGTTTTGGCTCTGGCGGTCGAAAATATAAATAAATATAATTTGATCTCTTGGCAATATGATATCAGTCAGATCCATTATGAAAATAATAATAATTGGAGATTATGAATGGTCAGTTGAAAAAAAATATAATTAATATTTGCTATTTGTAACCAATGAAATTGGCTTCAACTTTGTTTCATCCATTGTTTGCCTGGCTTTGTTTGTGTTCAATGATGGTTCATACAACTTGTTCCTTCACCATGTATTTTTATAGTTTTCTAAAGACCAATACATTGTCGGCGGAATATAATTAAAAAAATTTAAAAAAATAAAAATTAAAAAAATCTGGTTGGCAGATCCATAAACCAGGGAATCAAATAACTATGGCCTTAGCATCTGATGTAAACCTGTAACTACATCCAATCCCAGGATGAATGTAATAAACGAGACCTAGAGTTACATAGCTCACTTGATACTTATTACAATTGTCATCGACACTGACCTAGCAGACTAGGATAGGTAAACTTGACCCTTTCCATGCTAAAGGCAACTGGAGATGCCCTAAGCAGCAGTGTCTGTGCTTAATTCAGCAGGGAGAGGGTTAGTTATTCAGATTAAGCTTCTCAATAACAATTTTCACTTGTGTACATGTAACTTTTCCTAATAATAGTATTGGAATTCGAGACAAATTAAAGGTAGCAGGGTGTAATATACTGTTATGCTCCTACTGGTCTCGGCTAGAGGGGATACCCCTTTGGCTAGCTCGGTAGAAGGTTGGATTCACAATCCAGTGAGTGTGAGTGAGTGATTATGGAGTTTAACGTCGCTGCAGAAATCTTTCACCCATTTGCGACGATCACAATCTAGCAACTCCGGTTCGAATCCCATGATGTGTGACAAATGGCACAATGTAAGGACGCATCGTAACAGAATTCACAAATCAAGCAACTTCCTGCAGTCTTACTTGATGTATTTCCACTTTCCCGAGCCTTCTCGCCTAGATTAACGATGACATCGGAGACCTTAAGACCGCGGATGCAGCCATTTAGATTTGGCACGAAAGACACGCCATCCATGACTCCGCCGACATACAGATTGACAAATGGCACGTGATCTGTGGCGGGTCGTGGAATGATGACATCCTCTGTAACAAAACAAATTGTTCCATTTCAAATGATCTCTTGTGTGTGGAAACTGAAGTAAAATGCAGATAGAGGCTGTAGAAATTACTGCTATTCTAACACTAAAAATTGCAACACCAAAGATCTTATGTCACAATGTTTACTTTAATTTATATTTTTATTTAATTTAATTGTTTACTTTAATTTGTCACTATAATTACTAAGTATATATTGCATAACACATTTGGAAAGCGAAAACATAAAAGAAAAGAAAAAACTACATGGCCCAAAATTCGAGCATGAATCCAATACCATAATTACCATAATATTTCGAATAGGAGAAAATAATTAAATTTGTAGCGGTACGAAAATTGAAAATGATCGGTGTTCATATAATTAGGGACAACCAAATTGAAGTACAAAATATCGTTGTAAATAAATGAAGGACTTTTTATTTTAAATGTTACTTTTTATTTTTTAAAAATATATTGTGTTTGCATAATATGAAAATTTTATTTGAAAAAAAAAAAGGCCATGCTCATATTTTTAGGGTTGGGAGAAAATATTTTTGGCAATTAATGTACATGTTTGAACTATTAGAGGGTTTGAATTATTAGGGTAATTACGGTACATCATGGTTTGCTATCACCTCTAACATTTCTCAAAGACATTTGATTGGCAGCTGAGCATGGAAATTACCTTTCTCCTTGCTGTTCATGAAGGGTCGGAACTCGTACTTGTCCAGTCGGTACCGGTTAACCTGGATGACCCGAGTCTCGTTCATCACGTGCAGGCGCGTCCAGTTGTAGAAGTCTTCAGATATCACCTGGTGCCACTGACCATCATTCAACACCTCTGTAACATCAGACAAGAGTTGTCCAAACATCCTGGCTGCTGATCCACAGAGAAATCGTAATAACTCCTATATTTATATGACGTTACTACTCTTAGTGTTACGATTGTTTCATGGAATGGCCAAAAATGTTCAAAATACACAGCTTCAAAGTACGTTTACTCCAGAGCAAGGTGTCCATTTGACTCGGAGTTGCTTTGAGAGTGATGGTTTGTTGTGTGGTTTTTTTAATTGGGGTTTAGAGCCGCTTTCAAGATTCTTTCACTTATATCACGGCTTGTCAGTTTAGGGCAGGAGGAA
>JAUTBT010068869.1:0-13914 GCA_032361225.1 Lepetodrilus schrolli
TAATTAGTTCACCGTCACGTATGGGTGAAAGATTCCCGCTGTGACGTAAAACAAAAATTCACTCACTCACTCACACTACACGTTTGATGTTAAGATTTCAAATGCAAGATATTTAGCTAAATATTTTTATGGTCATAAATATCTGGGAGGTTTTTTTTGCGCTCCTATGCAGGGCTCTACATTAAGTTTTTTGAGGCACGTCCTGTCAGACATGAAACCACTTGCCCTGCAATCTGGACCTGATTTCTTGAAACAAACTTGGGTTTGAGTTTTTTCTCGTCAATGGAAGAAATCTCAAACTCAAGTTTGTTTTGAGAAATCAGGGCCTGATCTAGAAATTGAGTAGCATAGGCTACGTCATTCAGCCTTCAAATTTTAATTTTATTTACCTCAGAAGATGATATCCTTCATTATTCACATTTATGATTTTGCCTTTTAAAAGTGTTACATGTGTAAATTGAAATTAAATTAAATGGAATTAATATTCAAGTACAATGTTTGCAGGCACTAGCGTGGTGCCCGTGGCAGTCCAGTGTTCTAGCCAGTGGAGGTGGAACAGCAGACCGGAACATCCGGTTCTGGAACTGCAATACTGGATCGTGCATCAATGCTGTCGACACAAAGTCACAGGTACGCCAAAATTGGGGTAGTTCGTGTATGTCGAGCAAACGAATAGAAAGCAGGAGCATATATTTTATTTTAGATTTCATAAGTGCCTATTAAAACGGAACATTGCCAAATTGCAAGGCCTATTGGTGATAAAATGTTGCCAAATGACGACATAAATTCTGGCATACATTCAACAAGAACGTTCTGTGTAGCAAGGGTTACGTTAATATTGAAACAGATTACTTAGTTTACCTTGAGGTTTACTTGCCACTATTCGCATCATTTCTTGACTAAATGCAGCTCCGGTCACGAGATTAACAAATGTTTTGAGTACGATTTCCTGCTAACGTTCAAATTTTATATGGGGATTTGTGAACAAAACTTGTGTTGCGCTTGAAATCGTACTAAAATATGTTTTGTAATCTCGAGGGCCGATTAAAACCATTACCTGTTGTTATCTTGTGTGTGCATGAATCATACCGAAGTTCACGTCCATACTCTGGTGTTTATTTCCCCAGGTATGCGCTTTGCTATGGTCCACAGAACACCGGGAGCTCATCTCCAGCCACGGCTTCGCACAGAACCAGCTGATCATCTGGAAGTACCCGAGCATGTCGAAGGTCGCCGAGCTGACAGGACACACGGCACGCGTGCTGCACATGGCAATGTCGCCAGATGGCGCCACCGTGGTCTCGGCCGGCGCAGACGAGACCCTGCGGCTCTGGAAGTGCTTCGCCGTGGACGAGCAGAAAAAGAAGACGCAGAAGTCCGCCTCCAAGAACACGACAAGCTCTCTCAGCCGCGCCTTGATCAGGTGATACCGACAGTGACAAGTAACTGTGCAATACGTGGACTCAGAAGTTGTATAGATACCACTGTGCTTCTCCCACCTCATCATCGCGTATGCGTGAAAGATTCCTGCTGTGATGTAATAACAATAAACCAACTCGCTCGCTCTCAAACCTCAAAGTTCATCAAACTTTACAATCCATCATCACGTGTTTTTTTTGTCCATTTATATCATCTCAAATCACTATTCAAACAACAATATATCAGTAATCTACTAATTAATGAGCATCTATCCATCAACATTCAGTGCCGAAAGTGAATATTATGTCATTTGTTAATCGAGATGAATGACTATTTTTTTATTATTGAATAAGGTATTTGTGTAAATTATCCTGTTTTCAGTATGGTAATAACCTACCAAGTTTGTTCCAAGTTTCTAAAATGTTGTTAACCTTTTGTTACATCTTTATTAACCTATTTATAGTATTTAACAATAGTACTTCGTTAAATACGTGGAATTGATTGGTGTTTATTTGCTATTTATAACCCATATGAAATTGCACCACCATTTTGAAGGAACAGGTATGTTTTACATGCAGGTGTTGCTCCTGGTAATGATTTCAAAATGATCATTCACGCAAAGTGTAAACTATTGTATTCAATTTATCATGATTTAAAAAAACCGAAAGCTCTATCTGTATAAGATAATGGTTTTATTGCAATGGTGACAAGTTACATTTCTGATAATCGTACCAAAGAATTCATAATACTTTTGTAAGTAAAATAGGAAATCAGAAAGTTGAAAATCATTTGTAAGAAGTGTAATATTTGTACATATGTGTATATATTTTGTCTGAATAAAGGGATGTATTTGCGAATGTGAATTGGTTATGACAATTGGTAATGTAGTATGTAATCTCAACGGAATTGTGTTCTGACAGGATGTTATTATTCATCCTAGTGAGGAATTGAGTGGCATATGTAATAATATGATAATAATGTGGGCATTATTACCCTGGTCCATGGATCAATGTGCACTCATTTCACCTCCCTGGGGAGTATACAACCCATGCTGGCAGATAAGTCACACTAGAAGCACCATTAGGAAGCACTGTGTGTTTTAGAAGATGTGATGACAAAATTGTTGGGAAATTGTCGACATGTAGTGGTTGCTTTTGCAGTTATCTCCCTTTACAATTACAAACATGGATTTGAATTCAAACAATATGGAAAATCATTATTCACAAATGGACCAAGATCCAAGTGAAATCTGCATTATTTTGAATTGAAGTCTCAATATCGGGCCTACCAATGAATATCAGTGTTGCAATCAAATTAGATGACTTGCACACAATATTTAAGTTTGCACACCAACATTGAAAAAAGTAGTCTAATTTGATGGTTCGCACACTATTGAAACATTTTAGTAATCAATATTAGATGATTTGCATTCACATCATCACACATGCGCAGGATCACTGTTTCTGAGCTCCAGAAATAGAATGGACGTGTGCTTGGAATTGTTTGTAGTAGAATATGCCAACTTTATACTACTGTCATTGGGTCATAATAGCGAAAAACATTATTTAACCCTCTCCCTGATGGATTAGGCACAGGCACTGCTCGTTAGGGCATCTCTGGTTGTCTTCAGCATGGAGAGGGTTAATGACTGATAATTCGTATTCGTCACACAGTACAACCTGTTGTGAACAATAAATAGCTGTAATCGGGTCTGTAAAATCTTCAGCTGGGTGACCCGAGATTTGACATGAATTGTGTCTAGTTGACCTTTCTATACATCAACGACATAATACTTTCTATTTTCCAACCGAAGGAGTGAGCGCCATTTTTATTAGCTTTCTGAAACCTTGTTGCACACATGCACATTCACCAAGGAACGCTTTTTGATGAATTTAAACGTGCGAACCCATCAAATTATAGTGCTTTTTTCAATGTTGGTGTGCATCTAATCTGATTGCAACACTGATGGTGCATTTCATTGGTAGACCTGGATATTCAGTTGGATTTCAGTACATTCTTGTATCTGTAAACTAATATTGACCCAGTTGAGTTCATACCAAAATGATATAATAGCATCTGTCACGACTGAAAGTTTATTTACAAATGATATACAATACAACAAGTATTACAGAATAAAATTATGGAACATTTGTGATGCCTTTGGACAAAATAATACAACTTGCAAGAAATCAAATGAAATAGTGTGGCTTACTAAATACAAAACCGTATTATTTTACATTACAGAATTTCTTAAATAATATATTAACCATTGCTTTTATAAATGTTATAATGAACATGTACATAACATGCTACATATAACCAACATACATGTACACTTGGGTATAAAAATGAGAGATCTCATTGAAAATAATGTAAAGGGCCTGCTTGTCGTCCCAAAGTATTTGACAGTGCTAACTGGTGATCGCAGATTTACTGGATAAACCTAAGCTGCGTTCAGGCTGCATTACATATCTCTATGAAGTGCTACATAGCGCTACAGTGGCAATTCAGCCAACACGTGGTAGTACTACGTAGCACTACTTTTTACTTCGACTTTTGAACCCGAAGTGTTTTGTAGGAAATAGTAAGTAAACCCAAAGCATGAAGGGAATGGATCGCACGCATGCGCAAACTGATTTCTTGCTATTTTCCTATGAACTTGTTCAACCAGCCACTACTTTGTAGATAAGTATCATAATGTAGTGTAGAGAACTGTATTGCAGCCTGAATGCAGCCTTGGTGTGAGAGGATTTGCAAGTTCCATCCTGCCGTAAACTGACAAACCATGATACAAGCAAAACAAATTTGAATTCAGCGTTCAATCTCAATTATTTTTTAAAATATCGCTTCAGGTACATCACTGTTTTCCTGTACACATAGTTACTGATAAATACTGACGATTAATTAGTCCCTTTTGTTCACCGGCCTTCTATATGCTTATCCCTGGCAATAACAGACTCGTCGAACTTGATCATGTAGGTGGTTCCCTTGTGCCAATGTACAGTTACCTTGGCTGGCTGGAAAACAAAATCATAACTGATTGATAATGTGGCACAAAAACCAAAACACGAATACAAATTTGAATGCTAAATTTGTACATTGTGTGCAATCGTATCATAAATTCTTTACATGCATTTCAGGATATTTGCAAGAAAATAGCACACATATGCATACAATTATTTTGCACATATATAATTAAATTTGGTATTTTCTTATATTAAATGTACAAATCAATTAAAGATTTGTCTGACAATTTTAGAAAAAAAAAACTTACAAAGTTTGCTCCATTTAGTACGGCCTCTAGGATACCTGCTGTGAATGCAGCACAATTTAGATTACCTGAAATAAAACATCACATGATGTTACCATGTATCTACTATGTGTTGACAGATTGAGAGAATTAACCCTCTCCATGCTGGATTAGGCACATGCTCTTTAGGACATTTTTGGTCTCGGTGACAATTGATCGACTGAATAGAAATTATCCTTTGATAGAATGCAAGTCCTGGCAAAGTTGAATCAATCATCTCTCTGCTAAATTATTCACTTTCACGATTCAATAAGGCCTTTATGATTGACTCCAGCATATTGAAGGTTAAATACCTGTACTACTAGTATATTTTTGTTTACAATTTATGAATCTTACCTTTGTCTTTAGGCACAGATATAAACTTATTCACCATGGATTCTTTCTCAATAATATAATCTGAAGCACAGCTAAGGCAAATATAAAATAAGATCAATCATCAGTGGACATTGTTTCAATAAATGGTCAAAATAATCATTTACCTAATACTGTTTACTTGTAACTTGATTTCTGTGCAACTTCAACACAATCAATGTATGCATTAAACATTCTTTAGGCAAATGCCAAATATTACCAAGATGTACAACTATTAGTGCAGTTGCAAGTAGTTTGTAGTGATTGTTTATTTGAAGTGGGAATAAAAAGACGTTTTAGTCATATATAATCATAACAATCAAAAGATACAAGTTCTTTCATCATCGTTGGCATGCTCAAGTTTGTCTGCTTCCTTTCCGAACAAAGTCTGAAACAAGAAAGAAAATTAAAATATTTTCTTTATGGTTAATTACACCATATCAATGAATTTTGAACTACCTCACTAGTACACATAACTTGTTAGCATCTAACAGTGAAATGATCGTACTACTACTAGCCTAAATCATGCTAATATTAGATATGTTACAAGCACAGAACTTTAATATACACCATGACATAAATAATAATAGGTATCGTCCTTCCTGTATGAGTACAAACAATGGGGGCGGGTGGTAGTGCAGTGGTAGAACGTTGCACTTCGGAGCAAAAGATTCCAGGTTCAAACCCGCCCAGATGGGCCCGACATCGATGTTCGCGAAAGTTACCTTTCTGACGCAATATTGATAGGATGGGCTGTCTGTAGAGTGGCAATGCAGTTATTATCCTTGGTCTTGTCAGTACCAGCCAATGTTCGCAGGTTTACTGCAACATTCAGCACAACAGATGTTGCGGGTTTCCTCCTGCCCTAAACTGACAAGCTGTGATATAAGTGAAAGAATATTTAAAGCGGCTCTAAACCCCAATTTTTAAATGATGGGATGGTTTCTCTTGAATACCAACCTTCCAGACATTGGACTTTATGAAGATGAGAACTTGGAGCAGTTTTATCTCTCGCTTGAAGCCTTTCTCTCGCAGAAATAATACATCTAGCAGATGCGATCCTACGTGTTGTCCAAGCTCGGCTAATCTGGGGGAGATAATCCAATATGATTAAAGCATATTAGCAGATTAGAGGCAGTGTTTTATTTTTCAGATATATATACCAACAAATTCATTATCATTTGTAACATTACAGGAGACACACAGCTTCAAAAACCAGATTACATCGAAATCACTTTTAAACATGTTAAAACTAAAAACACTGTAAAATTTTCAGAAGTACTCACTTCGTCTGCAGCTCAGGCACTGTGAAGACACGATTCTGACAATACTGCACTATCTCTGAGAACAGGAGTGCAAATGTTGCAATGTTAACCTAAAATAAAATTATTTTATAAAGAATAAGTAAGAGTTATATCCATTTTTTTAAAGGTGTATTGGTCAGTACCCCTACAGTTTTGGTCGAGTGGCTGCCTCAGGTCTCACGATCAAAACTGTTGTGATATTGACCAATACTCTGAGGAAAGTATGGGTATAACAGTCATATACCCTTTTTCTGCTCGAGTACTATATTACATAAAATATAAATGTAAAGTAGATGTAAAATTTAAACAAAAGTATATAATATTAGTTGTACTAGATCACCCACACTTCAGAACACTGCTGGGTAGGGGTATACACGAGGTATAGGTGTTCGAGTTCAATTTTTAGGATTTGAGGACCCAACAATATACTGTTACTGTGACATCTTTGGAACAGCAGTCACTCGCTGTCTTGAAAAGTGAGCCTACCCTTCCGCGACTGGACATTTGAATGTTCTGAGATAGAATCTTATCATTTATCTACATGCTTGCACACCAAAAACATAATTTACGACAAATTTCGATAAAATCAGTTCCTATCTTTTTGTTGTTAACGCTGATTGTCGCGGTGATAAATCACTCGCCTCTAGTGTGTAAAGACCTTTAGATATCTACCATTAATAACAAAAGTAGTTAATAAATCATTAAATTCAGTTGACCATGACTTATTGTGAATAGGGCAGATAAATACTACCTGCTGATTGCTATTTTAAATTTATAAGCATATCAAAGAACAATTTAATTTGGAAGCAATGGAACCCTAAATTGAATAAATACCCCTAGTTTGATACACTAGCAATTCCCCATCATTAGTTCTAGCATGGTTAGTGTAAAGGCATCAACTAACAAAAATAGTGAAGTGCACGAAAACCGAGGGACTAAACATGTGATATATTTTTCAGCCCATAATTCCCTAATATTAATATCAATTATTTAATGTTGTCTCTGATATAAAATACAATACATACCTCAGGTTTTCCCTTCCCAAGATTTTTATCGAGGTTTGATGGTTTTTGTTTTGCGAGTGAAGTCATTTTTGGGTGTTTACCGGAAGCTACACCAATTTACATTCTGAACTTCACTGTGTACTCTTTATCACCTCTGAAAACTTTCTCCGAGTTGTCCTAAGTGAAGCGGACATAAATGACACATTCCGCTTTGGAATGTTAGAGATCGTACAAAAGAGGCTACATTTATATGTACTTGTACATTATTTAGCTCCCCGAATATTAAAATATTCATCTATTCAAAATAATTTTAAAATAATGCAGACTCCGAAAGTGAAATTCCAGAATTTCTTTCCTTAGCCTACATAGGCTATTTATAGATCTATTTTGTGTGTGTATATTTAAGAAAGTAAAATATAAATAATTTAACGATAAGCATTATTATTTAATTACGTTGAACGTTCTATTTTGACTACCGTACACATGCACATGCACATACACTAAAAATGTAAAATTTGTAAATTCTGATCACATACATAGATCTAACCCTAACACACAATATTTCTGTATTAAAAATAAAGCATGCAATCCTGTGCACGTGTTTAGACAGACATCCATGAAGAGAAACTTATTAAAATCTCACCTAGTCCTTTTCAAAGAATAGCCAATGTTTTTTGTTTATTATTTTTCATAATGTTTTTGTTTTATTGTTTTCGGAAAATTGGACCCTTTGTCATTCCTATTTGATAGTCAATCGAAGAGCTCGTAGTTCCTTCCACTGTTTCACAACGTGACATTAACAGTCTACTCTAGTTCCTTCCACTGTTTCACAACGTGACCTTAATAGTCTACTCTAGTTCCTTCCACTGTTTCACAACGTGACATTAACAGTCTACTCTAGTTCCTTCCACTGTTTCACAACGTGACATTAACAGTCTACTCAAGACGATCATGCCAATAGCTACCGTCATTACACATTTTAGACAATACAAGGGGGCGGGTGGTAGCGCAGTGGTAAAGCAGTTGGACTTCGGAGCCAAAGGTTCCCGGTTCAAATCCCGCCCCGGGGGCCCCGCATCAATGTTCGCGAAACGTTACCTTTCCGACGCGATATTGATAGGATGCGATGTCTGTAGAGTGGCAATGCACTTATCATCCTTGGTCTTGTTAGTACCAGCCGGTTCTCGCAGGTTTACTGCAACATTCAGCGCTACGGATGTTGCGGGTTTCCTCCTACCCTAAACTGACAAGTCGTTATATAAGTGACGGAATCTTGAAAACGACTTAAAACCCCAATAAAAAAAACAATAAAAAACCCCAAGGCAATACAAGGCAACATGGTGACCAACCTACTGTCACCTACACTGGTATGTGTGTGTGTTAAAGAGTTATGTACTATTAAAATGTGGTGTTAATATTTAATTTAATTTAACCAGCATTACTATACAAGTGCATTATTGTAAAATGTTTTTGCAATCTCCCGGTACATATATATTTTCTCATGCTGATCAGTTGAAAATACAGAAAAAGAAATAGGTGAAGAATATTTGAAGTTAGACCTTTGAGTTCGGTAACTTTTATGTTCTATGATTTCCATCAGACCCTTTTCCCTTTCACTATACGTGATGTTATGCCTGTTATGGAAAGTCATTCATATATTCGTGGAAACTAATATGTAAATAGTTAATATTCATTGTACATTTAGTTCTCTTTCGCCATATGCTCAGCACGTGCAAGTTCCAATCTGATGATTTTCAAGATGGCTGCCATCGTGTGAGAAGAACACGTGACATACATATTGTTGCCGTAGACGGTGTTGGTCGACCCCCGGAAACACATTCGGATATTGAAGTCGCATTGTGAAAACAAAGAAAATATCGCCGTAAGCTTATGAGACGTATGTGCCAATCGCGGCATTTGGGCAACGTACAATATCTTACGAAAGAAACGCCGCAAACACCTGGTAGCGCTTACTGCGCATTGCTTCTGATGTCGCCATATACAACCATTAATGCAATTGCCTATAGGGGAAACACAACGACTTGTGGAGACAAAGAACTAAAAAGCCTTCTTTTACATACCATAAAAAAGGCGCCCCCAAATAAACAACAGATACACAGATACAACACAAAAAAAACCCACCAAACACACAAAAAATACAAGAGAAAGGAAAAGTACAAATAAAAGAAACAAAAAAGAAACATTAAAATCAGATTTATCGACATTCCGACCACAACCATTGAAATTCTTATACATGTAGTTTGAATCGATATTATATCGACGAATGGTAGCCCATTTAAACTCTGTACCCAACTGTATTGCGGACATAGCTTTAAGTTTAATTTTTAGTTAGTGCTTCGTTATGCAATATGATAATCCCTATATCAATTGTGTCTAAAATAAACATACGGCCTACATTACAAACTACATTTCTCGGATAAATTAATCTCAACGTATTCAGCTTTCAGTGATCAGCGCTCGGAATCTTATACGACATTAAATTTAACCTTACGATGATCTTCTCTATACCGGGAGTTCCCGTATTTAATCCCCGGGCTAAATTACGGAAAATGTCACTTTTGAAAGAGAATATTTTAATCCGAATTTAGGGCCAGGGCTTAAATTCGGAACTACCCATTATATATATATATATATATATATAATGCGAAAACAGACAAAGTATATACTAGTAATGTAAAGAAACCATTGGGTGCCAGAACAACGATTTTTAAAAAACAATAGGACTAAAAACCCTGAATGTTCTCAATAACTGAATGCTATCATTGGAAGAAAATGCACATGGGAGACTCTAGTACTAAATCCGAATTTAAGCCCATGGGCCTAAATACGGAAAGAGCTTCCATTTTTAGACTCATGGGCCAAATTTCGCGTGGGCCTAAATACGGGAACTCAAGGTAGATATAATATACATTTATTTACCTTGTACTGCAAATTATCATCCATGATAATAGTGTATCGCTTTGAGAACGTACACTGTGCAAGGAGTATAGCGCAATATCAATACACATTAATAATAATAATAATAATAATAATAATTATTATTATTATTGATACAACTCAATTATTATCGACTATGCAATATATTGACTATTGCTGTAAACCTAATACCCCTGATATACACATGTATATAGTAATTAGTACTAATTACTACATGTATATCATTTTGATATTATAAGTAAACCACATTAAGCATAATGTATCCTTCAAGATCACAATACTTAAATTGTCCCATAATCAATTTAATTACTGAAAAACCCAATGCATTATATGCGAATTCTTAATGGTAATATCCCATATTACAACCTTCAAACGTGCATATAAGGACACACCCAAAATAGTTGTAATGTAAATATACCCAGACGTCTACATGTATAATTTTTATTGTATATATTATTAGATAACTGTCTGATAGCATTGTCTGTCTGTCATTGTCTGGGGTTATTTCCCCATACATTTGTTGTACATTTCTAACCGCAAATGTCATTGACGGACGAACTCGGCGTAAAATGAAACGTCAGATTGCTTCTGCATGGTGCTAACATATGAAAGCTCATTTCACATTTGCATTAGAATATACAAACATTTATTTTATATACAGTCTGAGGGTACAGGGATAGGAACCACGTGTTGTTTTGTCTGTCGTCTGCGTGGAAGCAACCTTGCGAACGATGACTTTCGTAGTATGACTGGCTTAGATCTTATAGACGAACCTCTATCGTCTCGGCATATGATCGTTTCTTAATATAATATAAACACAAAACGTTCCTATATTTAAAAGTTACTTCACATTACTTATTCGGATATTTGGAATTGAAAATGTATTGCTCATTTATACCGTATTTATTAAGAAAGCAATGGCACATCTGTCAGAGTCAAAGAAGTGACTTGTTCTAGTTAGCGTTAAGCGAATATTATTAGCATTACATGCTTCTGAAAACCGCATTGGAAAATATAAAATAAAAGTAGTTCAATCCCCATGTATATCGACTCAGAAATGACATCTAAATGGGTTAAATATATATATCCTTCACATTTTATGACGGAAAGCTCAGCCTCAGTATGTATTGTTATTCTCAAGGTTCCCATATCATTAACACGGAGATTAATTTAAAATAAAAAAAATAAAATAAAATAAAATAAATAAAATTAAAAAATTAATAAATAAATTTAAAAAATGAAAAAAAGAAAAGAAATCCAACATTTATTTATTCTCAAGGTATTAATGGAGATTACTAATTACTGGAAGGACTGCATGGTATTAATATAGCGCAAACAACCACTACGGTGTATACTATACAGAGGCCCAGCACTGTGCTTACAATACGTTCTCTCCCGCCCCTCAAAGCAAGGTTCTATTAGTACGCTGTCAGCAAACGGGAACCGTCGACTCAGCGAACTAGCTAAGCGAGCTCGGTGTACATTATGTATATTTCCCCGGAAGATATACGAGTTAACATCCCCCGTGACGTCATCGCTTCTTTCAGCGGAATACTTTCTGAATATGGGACAATAATGCCTACTTAAAAGAAATATACATATATCTAGAATATCGGATTTATAAATCGAAAGTTTAAAGGCGGAAGGAACAGGAGGAGGATTTAGAAGTCCGTATGCGAGAGCAGAGGTTTCAGAAGACAGGTAACTGGGCCTTTAAAACGACAGGTATCTGCTCCTTTAATAGACGGGTCAGGTAGGACACACTACTTCTATGACGACCAAGAGAAGTCGTAGGTTGGTACCATGCTATTCCGAGTCGCTATGTTCCTGTATGCTTCATGGTTCTGTGGAATGCATACATGTCAAGGTATTCCAAACGACGACTACCTTCAAAGCCGGACAGGTACGTTTTGGTATACATATAATACTATACTGTACTTTCTAATGAACTTTTGTTAACCAATATTGGTAGGGTAACTATAATGCAATTGAATTATGAGCAATTTGATGATGGATTTGTTTTATGAACCAATATTGGTAGGGCAACTATGTAAAGTATGAGCTATGAACAATTTGAAAATGAATTTCTTTTATGAACCAATAATGGATGGGGCAATGCTATGTACAAATACATTAGAAAATGGCCAATTTGTTAAGATTTAGGCTCATGCTACTTGTGCAATCTTTCCAATATACAAAACATTTCCTTCCGGATGACAAAGATTTAATATTATTATTATTATTACTACTACTATTATTATTATTAAATTATTATTAATATTTTTATTTTTATTTTTATTTTTATTATTATTATATTATTAATTTATTATTATTATTATTATTGTTATTACTCATTGAAAAGCTTCAAGTGTTTCACTATAGTATGCTCTGAATTAAGTGTAGTATATGTGCATGATATACATACATATATATATATATTATTATTAATTTATTACTACAAGTAATGAAAATGAAAATGACAAGAAAAAGAAAAGAAAGTCAAATTACATTCAGTAATATTATCTTCCAAATATCCGTGAGAAATTGTATTCACATGCAAAATGAATACATCAAATTCATTCCTACAATGAAAAACCATCAACACATTTAATGAATATACCATAGCTTATAATAGTATGATAAATCAGGGCTGTATAAGAACAGAGACAAAACCCATTATTGGATAACTGTCCGTAACGAAGGCTTTCCTGGTAGGTGAATGCCCAACTAGACGTTGACACACTTAACGGAACCTAATTCCGTCTTGATGTAACTCGAGTCGAATTCCTAAGACTTAATTAGTAACTAAATGCCGTTTAACCCTGTGACATTGCAAATCATTCTGTATCTCTCTGTCAGCCTCCCTATTGGGTCAACTCAACCATTATGAAATGGTCATCCCCGTGCTTGTTGATGAAAAGGGCAAGTTTCTCAGTTACGATGTTCGGCAGCAACACGTGTTGTCAAGGCGACGACGTGATGCTACTTCCGGCGGAAGAAGCAGACGTAGGAATCGACGTCCTAGAAGACTTTATCTTCAACGATTCCCAGTGGCGGACGAAGGGAGAGTGTTCTACAAGCTTTCCGTATACGGAAAAGACTTTTATTTCAATTTGACTTTGAATAGACAGTTTATTTCCAAGGATTTTGTGAGCGAAATATGGGGGACCAATAGTATTGACCGGAAGTCAAAAGACGTCCATGATTGTTACTACACCGGATATAGCAGTTGGCCATACAAGTCACGCGCTGCCATCAGTAACTGTGTTGGACTGGTAAGTTTAAAAAACCATTTCGTCTACGCTAGGCCGATATAAAAGCTGAGGTTGTCTTTATTTGACTTTGTGCAATAAGAAACATCTGTTTGTTTTCTTGCTATCCCGTACTGTTATATTCTTTGAATATACGACTTAGACCATAGCTATGTTGTCACGGGGGGGGGGGGGGGGGGGGGGGGGGGGGGGGGGGGGGGGGGGGGGGGGGGGGGGGGCGGGGGGGGGGGGGGGGGCGGGGGGGGGGGGGGGGGGGGGGGGGGGGGGGGGGGGGGGGGGGGGGGGGGGGGGGGGGG
>JAUTBT010068880.1:0-13913 GCA_032361225.1 Lepetodrilus schrolli
CAGTGTAGTGCTGAACAGTGTAGTGCTGAACAGTGTAGTGCTGAACAGTGTAGTGCTGAACAGTGTAGTGCTGAACAGTGTAGTGCTGAACACAACTGATGTCACAACACCAGGATGACCGACCTACCAGCACAACATTCCTGTGCAAGATTACATTTATGGAAAGCATGTCGTGAATACATTAGAGAGTTTTTAGCAAAGCCGGCCGTGGTATGCAACAGGTGCAGTCATAGTTGTTTGAAGAGGATGCATGTGTTCCCTATCAGCTCTTTATGGTAAATGTCATGGTTGAAATGCACCTTGCCATCTACAAATTTTAGTTATAATCTGTCCCAAAGCTAAAATATTTTGCCTTTTTTCAGAAAGCAGAATTTCTGTTCTTATTCAAACATAATCCAGTTGCTATGGTAAACAATTGGAAATACAGTAAACAGTGGTGTCTGTGCTATTAGCCCTCACCTGGTTGTCAATGAAACTGCTCCACAGGTTGTTGTTCTTGGTAGATCCCGAGACGTCGTTAAGACTGACCGACAGTCTCCGGTGATCGCGTCTCATCATGCCGATCACAATGATCACCAGGTAACACTAGGAACCAGGTACAGATCACAATGATCACCAGGTAACACTAGGAACCAGGTACAGATCACCACCGAGTGGTGCCCATGTCATCTCGGCTCCCACTGTTGGTCTGAACCACAGAGATCCTAGAGAGACTGCGTCTAACACATGAGATAAGTTCACATTACACAACACATCACAGAAACAACAGGCATTGACTGGTCAACACCTTGTGATGTAATACACCACTAATTGCCATCAGGTCAGAGTTTACAGATTCAACATTGGCCTACAGCCGTCCAGTAACAGAGATCTGATATGCAAGTCCTGGGATCTGGTCTGTTGAGAACAGGTACTTGTGGCAGGCAGGCAGGCAGGCAGGCAGGTATGTGGGTAGGTCTATGTGTCTGACCCTGTGTATGACTCAATGTAGAAGCCTCAGAGTCCAACCGTCAACGTACAACAATAACACAGTGGTCCTAAGCACAGAGGCAATCCAGATGTAGTAATTACAGACAGATACGGCGTAAAAGAAAACACCTCACTGTCATTTGAACACTGCACAAACGCAAAGGTAATTTGTAGAGCCAAATGCAATTAGATTACGCTGCCCTGGGTAGAAAGCTTTACCTCTGTCACAGTACAATGGTTATCAATGTGAAGTCATGTGGCAGTGATCTCTGACACAAGTCTCTGTGAGCTACAGTATGTGCTGCACTTGAGATTACTGAGATGATTCAGAACAAATAGCACGGAAATAAAAGTCAGTGATCTTGTAAGCCCAAACAACTTGTGCTATTTTTTTCTCCATACTATTCATCAGCCCATTGACAAGTTCCAAAAAGACATTCAACATGTACAATAAATACGTCAGATTTCCCCGTGCATTACATTCTGTACAGACGTTTCACTACAGTAAATATCAGGACTTGATATTGTGATGGCTTTATATAAAACAGCTCAATACATTCACAGTAGCCAAGTTAATGTTTCATCCTTACAGCCTGGATGCTGTGTTCAGCCAGTGTTTAATTTTTCCAGAGAAATGACACAAGGACAGTTTCCTCCTGGGAGCCAGTGTTCCAGTGGGTCAGGTGACACGCAGGTGATGTCCAGTCAGGAAATTGACTGCTGTATCGTGATGACGTCTGACCTGATCACACAGATCACTGGTCAGTAGAAGACCAGCAAAAGACACACTGTGGTCAGTGTCACAATGACAGCCATCAATTCACCAAGTCATGAAGCAGTGGAACAAGTAAAGCAGCAACAATGATAGGTAACGCTGCAATGTGTGATAGGCAGATAACTGTGAATGGAGAAAGTGACGAGGGTCGGCACACAGAGGAATCTCCTATGATGGAGGTAAACAAATCTGGCAGGATTGGGTTCCCTCTAGAACCGGCTATGTCCTCTGGGGTATCGGGCAGCCACATGTGAATGGAGGTGGTCGAAGCGTGAAGTCACACGGAAGAAGACAACCACAGGAAGTGCATCACAACATGGTCCATCTGACAATCGGACAATCACTAATGCAAGCCAAAACAAAGGCTCATACATGCACATACAATGTCCTGGGTGTGATCAATACTAGTAAATATAATTAGGTGAAATTGAGTTGATATTTCACTGAGATCTGATGTAATCTCTTCATGCAGTTTAAGCTGCTGACTGACACTGTGCAGGTCTAGGTGTGGGCATCATGTCTAGGTGTGGGCATCAGGTCTAGGTGTGGTGGGCATCAGGTCTAGGTGTGGGCATCAGGTCTAGGTATCAGGTCTAGGTGTCGGCATCAGGGGGACTGTCAGGTAACTAGGATGTACAATGGTGATGCACTATTTAACGAGCTGACTGCAGATATGTCCACTAATGAAGGAAGAATCTTCAGAACGTAATCATCTCAGTAATGTCATCAGATTCCTCAGGAAGTCACAGATTGTCTGGATATTTGATCAGCATAATAGAATCACAGATATTCAGTCAGTGCAAAGTTGCCAATAAAGATCAATAGAGGGCTAGGTGGGCTACCTAGTGAACAATCATGAAGGTCGTGAATGTCTTAATCTGCTTAGTAGACTTATGTCTGCTTGTATTAAATAGGCTCATGGGTCATTCGAAACACAATGGTGGAAATCTTTGACAACATTTCAATAATTTTCCCATACAATGAATGTCACCTAAAAAAACATTCATTCTGGATTTCCAGTAATGTTAAGACATTTTAAACTGTGAAAATCAACTGAAAGATGTCGAGAGGTCTGTGAACTGTGTCTAATCAGACATCACAGCAGTGCTCTAATCAGACCCTGGCCTGTGCCTATAGGGACTCAAGTCCAGAGCTGTGTTTGGACTCCTTCCATCAAATTTATCCTCAACAGCAGGCAAACATGTTCTGAAATAACACAAACCTAGCTGATCACCATTATCACATCAGACTTCTCTGATAATTATTATCACATCAAGCCTATCTGATCACCATTATCACATAAATTCATATTGGTCAATCTGGATGTCCAGTTGGTCTGACTGATCTGACAAATCCCACACAAGTCAGACGGATGTCTTCAACAGCACTGTCCACCTCTGCTGTAAATTCAACTGTCCTATAATGCTGGAGAATTCAACACTGTTCACTGGTCTTGTTTGAAAGCAAAGTTGACTGCAACATGACAAGATCATGTGGACTTCTCAATCCGGCTGGCACACAGACATAGGCAGGAGAGAGCCAAGCACACAAATACCAGTGGGAAAAAAAACAGGACAAACTTCACAAAAATAAGTTCACTTCAATACCGTATAATCAAATTGTGCTGGAGCTGTCGTATGTAGAACAGAAAGCGATGTGTGTTTTCTTGAGGTCAGTCAATGCTGTTCAGGAGTCAATGCTGTCCGTGTTGACTCGCATCATAAAGTAACATCAATAAGACGGCTCTTTCCAGCTGGTTGGCTGCGTTGGATACAACGAGAGATCTTGGAGATGTCATCGGATATTTTGAGTCCACGTGTGTACAGTACAGGTAACTAACCACCTGTCTGTCTGTCTCCAGTCTGCTTCTCAGTGCTGTGTACACCAGCTACCTACACACTGGCCTACACAGCTGTCAAGATCATGCTGTCAGTATAAACACCAGTCAGTCTACATCTGCTGTCTGCTACTGTCCTGGTTCTCGAGATTCTCACATCCAGGTATTCACGCCTGGACCATCTGCTGTCATTACAGTTAGTGGCACACTTTCAGTCAAGTCAACGATTCCACAATGACAGAAGATCAAAGCGAGGACTCCTACAAGTGGCGTCTGCTCCACGATGTCTGCTCCACGATGTCTGCTCCACGATGTCTGCTCGTGTGACAGCCACAGTCACGTCCAGAATGTGAAACCTCCGCGGCCCGCCGTCGCTCTCACAGGTAAAGCCGAGCCATGAAGGGGTCGCACTTTGACGATCACTCCAAACATGCCAGGATTCCTGGCCGATCAAGCGTGTCACATGACCCGACTGTCTCACCTTCATGCAAGTCACCGTCACAGTTGAGGTGCTATATGTATGTAGATCCAGAGGGGATCTATGTATGTGACTAGGGTGCAGTCATTCATTGTAACAGGTTATGCAAGATTAATAGCAGAATCGTACCTATTCCACATGTACGTGTCATGAATCACTCACTGGTAGATAATGCTAGGACATAGTCTCCATTAACCATGTATTTAACACAATAGTCTCCATTAACCATGTATTTAACACAATAATCACAAATTCAGCATTAATGTCTGTTGCCAGATCAATAATATTAACACATCTAAAAATACTGTTTTGCTGTATGTCATAATGGTTAACAAAGTAAGTCAATCAGTTTCCATCACTGTCACATCGGGACTTGCTGCACATCTGTATATACTGGTATTACACATCTGTTCACACCAGTGTGCAGTGCAGTGTAGATGTGTCACAACATCACTGCACACCTGCAGACAGGTGTCAGAGACATACACATCATTATTACCTGCCTGATAGAGTGGGATCTCTCACTTTTACATAGATCAGTATTACATATGGCTGGTGACAACAGGACAATTGTTGCATGGATCTGAGGCTGTCAGTAGCAATGATAACATGATGATATATGGAGTGGACCAGCTGGCATAGACAGTCACGTTAGCTGTATTATTACTACATTAGTATACATGATTACAGATTGGTTCATCAACATCAGTTATATTTTGGCATGACATTTCATGAATATTGACAGGTAACATCAAGTGAATTATTGTTTTTACATCACAGCAGGGAATCTTTCACCGATGTGTCACGAGGACAGATATCAACAAATCACGCATCACATGTGTGCATCATTAAATATGGACAGTTTTCCAGACCAGGATAATGCCTAAAGCTGTTGACAGTTGATCCAAGTTTAGTGGAACCACTGGAGCTAACGTGAAGTGATTCTGTCTGTGTCTACTTTGTGGTCATAAACATCCACTTGTCTCCCATCAAACTCAGACCCTAAAACTTTACCGTCAAACTCTAGCTAACCTTCTATATACCTGCAGGCTGTACGTTCCAAATACAGAGCAATCAACAGACATGTACACACAGTGGTGGTATTAATTGCAACATAAACCCTCAATTTTAAATCCTGTTCTGTTCACTAATATTAATAATACTGCATTGATGCCGATGTAGACATAGTCTATCATCGTGAGACATCCAATTGATTTTACAAAGAGGGATCCCACTGAATGATGCTGGTTACATATATGGAAAGTTTCCATATAAATCTTCTATTTTACAGCACAACATATAACAAGCCCTCTTTTCACCAGCAAACATGATCTCTGTGCTGAGGGAGAATTACTAGATAATAAACCTTTGATGGTCTGCCACACCTGCAGCCAAGCTGCTATGAGATGTCTTGTAAAGTCGGAATATGCAAACGAAATTTAAGTGAGTGCATGAGGTATTGCTTAGCCTTTAGCAAGAATATTTCACCCTACGTTTAAAATATTATCAGACAAAATTTCTTAAATGCAAGTTTGAAAAGAAAAGTGTTTTTGGTGTTTAATTTTCAGGGAATTTGTTTCAGAAAGACTGAAGGAAAGAAGAAAGTACGTCTCTTCTGAACAATTAACAGCAATTTTCCATAGATTATAATCATCTTGCGGTATGCATCAGGGTGTGTTGTTTATCTGCCAGAACTAGGAAGTCTGGATAGTCTACGAACTAGGTAATACTACAAGATTTACCCTGTAGTGAAGTTGAACTGTACTATAAAACTACAAACCACAAATTCATAGAACATACATGCCAAAGCCAGAGCTAAACTCAGAATCTTTGGCTTTTCAATTTCCATCTTAAAGTAAGCTATTCAACAATTATCGCTAATTGAGTACCCTACTGTAGAGCAAACAGATGACAGTGTCTGAGCGTGTCCTAGTTGTACATACCTCCACGTAGCCAATCAGCCAGTTCTCTCCCCTTGTCATGTCAGGCATCAGATAGCTGTCAGTTATGGGGGTAGATGAGAGGGGTGCTAAATGTCACTACCTCTGTCCAAAGCCAACACACAAGTGATGCACCTCTGGTCTGTCACAAATGTGGAGGTGCCTCTGCTATGTGGAGCACTCCGTCCAATCAGGTCAAGCCTGAGGTGTACAAGGCACAGATGTTGTAGAGGACAGTCTTTGTAATCTCAGACCATGAATCTCAGACCATGAATCTCAGACCATGAATCTCAACTCCTTGACACTCAACAACTTGCACAGTGTTATACTTGCCAAGTCAACATGTATGTAAGTTAGAAGTAAGGGGTAGGAATGAACTAGAAAACTGTCCACCAGAATCCACTATCACCAGCAATCAGACAGAATGTAATCAGACAGACAGTAATCAGACTTACATGATTTAAAAAATCATATTAATGTATGAAGCACTAAAACACATTATTCGTCAAAATAATAATGACAATATGTGTTGCTCTTCTTAGCAATCTGAAATTGCAGTTTGCAATGCTTCTTTGACCAACCACAGAAAACACACCGATATCCATTAGAATGCATCCAATGATGACTAGTGGTGGTGCAACACGGGTGAGATGATGGTGAAGGACACGGGTGAGATGATGGTGAAGGACATGTAAGAAAGACAAGACCTGTGAGGCAGTCAGGGCTGGTATTCCAACTGATTCCTGACAGGCTGGCAGGGGGAGGGTCTGGTATCCTGGTGTCATGTGACCTGGGGTCATGTGACCAGAGACTGGCACCAAGCTGGGTCTGTTGCCTAGTCATACAACTAGTAATAGGACACTGACTAGTGAATCAGACAGTAATAGACACTCAGGTCTGTCACAGACACTGTTCATAGACTATCCATAGTCTCAGAGGGTGAAAGTAAATAGGTTGAATATAAATTATATTGATTGGTATTAGTCTATATTTATATAAAAGGAGCCGCTGAAATTCTTTACCTTTGTTCTCCAGTAATCTGGACTTGCTTATCTGCTCTAGGGTGATATTTTGAATAGGAGTATTTGGGTGAGAACAAGGTGTGACACACACTAAGAACATTACTAATTCTATAAAAAAGGAAACTCTGATAGATATTTGTGAATAATCAGAAAGTAACATTTCTAACTGATCACAAGCTATGACTGACACATAGTACAAGTAGTTTTAACACTAGCTCACACATTTAACACTAAATGTAAAATAGAACCATTGAAGGTCACAAGTGCATTTTATTATTAATACAATAAGAAAAAAAGTCCGTACATATTTTAATTAGGAACACTCCATAAACAGCTGTCACAAGGCAATTAAATACCCAAATCCAGACACACATGCATGTGTGCACGCACGCATGCACGCACGCACACACACAGCACACACACACACACACCACACACACACACACACCACACACACACACACACACACACACACACACACACATGTATCTGTCAGCTGTTGACACATGATCTGTCACAAGCCTCTAGTTGCACCATGGCATGTTTCTACCGTCATGTCAATGATCTGAGCTGACAATTAATCAATTTGTGTGAACACTTTCTCAAAGCAAACTTGTCACTAAAATTACTGAAGTCTGAATTTTACTCAACTCGGCAATTTGCGAGAGAGAAAACAAAATCAGTTTCAATTGTTAATTGAAAACTGTATTTCAGGAATGAATAAAAAAAATCATTTTACAACTGAGTTCCCAGATTTTTCGTTTCTCCAGGCCAGATCTCAGACAAGTGTCACACAGAGTGTAACCTGACCTGGAGTCTATCAGCCATAACACCCCCCACTACCCACCCCCACTGTATCAGTGTAGAGTTTGACCTGGAGCCTATCAGTACTGGGATAATGACCACAGTACTGGGATAATGACCATCACAACAAATATGATAGATAAATGACCACGTCATTCCTCTACAATTGAAATAGTCCACTCATCCCACTAAGTATCAATAATATTGAAATTCTAAATATATATAAAAAATATTTACTGACTCTTACTGTACCTTTCTGAACTTTGCAAGGTTGGCGACAGTATCAAATGTCAGTAGTTAAAAGTATTGAATAATTGATAAGTAACAAATGTGAAATATATTTTTACAAACACGTATGTATTTAATTTATGATTATGAAGTTTATGATAAATTATCAATTTGATAGAATTTGTTGAATACATATTTCTATTAAAAAAAACGAATAAATGCATTTTATATTTTATACTAAAACATTAGTTAAATCAAGCAGGAATCCAAATTATTGATAGAAAAGTAATAAGCAAATGAATTATGAATGGAATGCCTACAACTTCATTATTCTGTTCAATTATTATATCAAGATAAAGTTAAATATTGCCAAAATACTACAAAAGTTTTGAAGCTATCTTTGAAGCTATCTGTGAACAATTTTCCTCAACAATTCCAGTCTAGGAATCTAGCTCAATATCATATCTATAGCAATGTGTAGATTACTTTCAGGGGGATTTTTCTCATGCTTTTATTTTTAGTGAATGGATTGGTACAAGACAAATCATACCTAATTCTACATTAATTATTGATAAATGTTTGTTCTTACCACTACTATCATTCTTCTTTTAATACATGTATTGATTTCTTATGTTGTAGTCAGTGATCTTGTGGCAGTCTGTTTATTGCAGGAGGAGAGCCTAGCACAGCCATGTATTACAGTAAACATCCTTATGTCAGTGGTGGTGGCAGGACTCTATACTCTGTGTACACGGACATGGCATCCAGGTCTGCCAGGCCCTAGAAATCGGTGTACAGAGAATTCAGATTCCTGGCCCCACAATGGGATGTAAACCTTCCAGACTAACTGCCATTCGGACATGTTCTCTATTGTACTAGTATACACTGCTCACTATTTGCAATAAGATATGTTAACATAAAAAGAGTTAACAGGGAGGACACACCTGACAAAGGGAAGCAACTGGTACAATAAGCAGTAGACTATCCATAGTCTCAGATGGTGAAAGTAAATAGTTTAAATATAACTTATATTGGTTGGTATTATATTTATATGAAAGGAGCCCCCGAAATTCTTTACCCTCTTGTTCTCCAGTAAATCTAGACTTCCTCAACTGCTCTAGGGGGGTATTTTGAATAGGAATATTTGGGTGAGAACAAGGTGTGGCACAGACTAAATAAGAAGAACGGTGACCAACATTCACCCGATAGGTTCATCAGAATCAGTGGTGTTCTATAAGCTGAACACCAGAATCAGTGGTGTTCTATAAGCTGAACACCAGAATCAGTGGTGTTCTATAAGCTGAACACAGAGATTCATGCAGGTAGAAATGTGAATACTTACATGTGGATGTCTGTGGATAGGTCCGTGGATAGGTCTATGGTTGGGTCTGTGGTTGGGTCTTTGGTTGGGTCTGTGGTTAAATCCATGGCGATACTCATTGCCGAGACTATGGTGACCACTGACATGATGTTTTCTTCTATGTTGTTGGGCTCTCAATGTTCCAGGCATTTTGCCAGTTTAAAGTCAAACTTAGCGATTACTTACTTAACTTTGGAGTATTTGTTTCAATTAATACCATTGATTACTGAAGAGGAAAATGGAAAAGGGACTAGATTTCCCAAAATTGTTTTGCAGATATTGTGCTGGCAATTTCCGACAACATTTATTTGCACAGTGGAGGAAGGGATATACAACCGTGTTCTGCCTGTGAGACAGATTACAGGAGGTTACAGGAATACTGCAGTTATTGGAGGTTACAGGAGGCTACAGGTAAAGCAGTCAGAGAATTGAGTATCAGCCACACATTCTTCCACCACACTGTACAAGCTAACTGTGACTTGGTCAGGCTCAGACAATCAATGGGTCCGTGACTTTATCAGGCTCACACAATCAATGGGTCCGTGACTTTATCAGGCTCACACAATCAATGGGTCCGTCCTTGCTACTCTCGGTCACAGGACACTCTGCTTTCCTTGTCTTCAGAATATTTGGCAACAGGCAATGATTCAAGAGATTCCCTAATAGCAATATCTGTGTAAACCCCATCAACAATATTCACTGCTAATAAATAAAAACATAGTCAGGTGATAATACAAGTCTATTGCACCATTGTGTAACTGAAAAATCTAATGGATGAATTCTAACTGTTACTTCCAAAACATCAATTTGTCTCTTCAGTGAATTCATGAAAATATCAATATTTTCCAAATTTCAAGACAAATCCCGACTAACGAAAAGTCTTTCTTTCAATGTCAACACACACAGTGTTATACTACAAATAGTCTTGACTTCCTGCCACGAATACTAGCAGCCTATAACACTGTGGTGTGTGCGAGAGTTCTGTGTACAGACTGAGCCCAGCAAGAGCAGACTGAAGAGTTTATCTCAGTTACCTGAGCCCAGGACCAGATCAGAAGACACTCTCTGCCTGGTAAGTCTCTCCATGGCCACAGAAGCACAGATACGTCCCAAGTCTGGACACATTCTCCTGTCTGATGAGCTGATAAACATGGCATGCACAGCGGTGGCACAGGAAGTGCTCAGAATGCACGGAATAGTGGTGTTATAAATGAGTCAAACACAAGAGAAAAACAAAATGGTTAATTACAAAATTGAAGCACGGAAGTTATGATGATTTACGACAACTACAAGAACATTTATATGCTGAGCACAAATAGTAACTGATTATAGTCCAAACTAATCTCTAAAATGAAAAGATAAAACTAAATCTATTCCTGAATGTGTATAAGGAATTAAGTAAATGAGTGCACAATAAAACACCACCATGGCTTACAGAGCAAAGTGGGATAGCTCCACTATTATCAATTCTTCGTATACCCTGATATCCCAACACAGACAGTCTTCATAAATCACAATTGTACATGTTCCGTGTGTTACATCCCAAGATCACATATATTCATACAACAGTTTCCACAGAACATTGAAATCCTGATCTCTCTACAACACAGCGTTGAGAGAATCCCTAGCCTAGTTCGTGGTCAACACGGTGGTGAGTCCCCGGCCTAGCTCTCTGTCCAGTACAGACTGCAGTGACAAGCTGCCACTATGTCCACAACATTTACGTATTGATGAGTCTCTCCACCTGATGGCCGGCTTGTGACAGAGAGAGGAGGGACGTGTGTTCTGGCCGTCATAGAGGGAGGTTCCCCATCATAGAGGGAGGCGCCTATAGTGGTGTCTGTGTGATAGCTATATGACCAGCAGCAATACAAGCTGAGCTTCTACAGAACGGCCTGGCTGCACAAATCAATCAGAAGCTTCACATTCTTGCAAACGAAAAAATATTAAATTCTACACTCAACTCCTGATGGTATTCATATGTTTCCTTTGAATAATAACCCTTACATGTAAGTAACAAGGAACAACCCTAATATGTAAGTAACAAGGAACAACCCTAACATGTAAGAAACAAGGAACAACCCTAACATGTAAGTAACAAGGAACAACCCTAACATGTAAGTAACCAGGAACAACCCTAACATGTAAGTAGCCAGGAACAACCCTAACATGTAAGTAACAAGGAACAACCCTAACGTGTAAGTAACAAGGAACAACCCTAACGTGTAAGTAACAAGGAACAACCCTAACATGTAAGAAACAAGGAACAACCCTAACATGTAAGAAACAAGGAAAAGGAATGATTGAGGCTCCTGAATTAGAAGTTTTGCACCAATACAAACATAAACTGAGGTTTGTGGCCTGGTAATTGTTTGAAGCTCTGATGTGTTTCCCCATCCCAACACACATTGGAGTATCACAGATTTACCATTAGCGTACCACTAGCCTACCATTAGCCTACCACTAGCTTACCACAGGTCAACCACTATAGCTTATCACCAGTGGTCCTGATGGGAGAAGCCAGGAAAAGCAAGCATTGTTCTGTAACATTGTTACGACAACGTAGATGATGCTGTAGACCATCACTCACCAACCCCCAGATGTGCAGTGGCCCAGGTGTGGCTGTAGTGGCTAGTGGTTGTAGAGTGGTTGTAGAGTGGTTGTAGAGCCATGTGACAATCAGAAAATATATATAATGTCAACATTGGATCATGTGTATTTCTAAATATTACAAACCTAAGGAAACCTAAATCAATGTTCAAAATGTATCAAATTTTAGAATATTTCCCTATCGATAAGTCCAGAGAATATTTAACATAATTATTTCTCAATATAGTTTTGAGGAATTCCTACATAGAGACTTCATTGAACTATGCCATTGACCACCATGTCCAGATATGAACATGCCAGTCTACAACATGCCAGTCTACAAGATCAGAATCAGCTTGATATTCATACACATGGGCAACCTGGTTAAAATAACAAAATAACACATCCCTGCCTCACCTACATGTTACCATTGTCTCCATCAACCACCACCCCACCCCACATTGTTTCCCTGTAACACCCCCCCCCCTCCACCCCACCCCCCCTGTAACACAACAGCCTATCTGTCAACATTAGAAGGCCCCTGTTTATACATTCATACAGATATTTATGCAGTGTGTTTGGATTACATGATGTGATGGTGTAGTGTGTACCACACAGAACACAGCCATTCTCTCAGCCGGTCTCAGCTCAGTCGGTCTCAGCAGGTCTCAGGACTACTGGAGAATACATGTTATAATTACAGTAAATATGCACAACATATTTCACAGTAACCAGGCACAGGTTGAAGGGGGTTAGGATTTCCTCAACAACTTGTGACAAGAATTTCAAGAATTTGCATTAATAAAATATTTCTTTGTTGTCATTTAAATCATAAATAATTCTCCTGACATCATCTGGTTCTTTAATTACCACAATGCAATTATTTGCAGGTCATGAAGTGCTCATTAAAGTAATAACCTAGGAAGATAATCCCTAATTAGACCCTCATTGGCAATGATAACATACAACTCTAATTGTATAAGTACAGATACGACATGCAACATGCATTAATTGGCTCAAAAACAAAACTGTCATAGTGTCTGCTTAGTGTTATACTCAATAGATGCTCAATAATGTCCCCTGACTTCATGATCAGAGTGTTAGCCATAAAGTCACACCATTAACTATACAAAGGTCCAAACAACAAAATTATGGAATGTCTGCTAAATAATCTAAATTATTTCCGGGGGAAATTCTGAAAGTTCATATACCACACCCATGTCAAGTTCTTGCCCAGAATTAATTGTCTTGATAACAAGTTAGTCAGGACAGGCACTAACCTCTGACCTTGGGTCAAGGTGCGTGTGGAGGGCATAGTGGGTGGGCCAGTAGAAAATATCAAAACACCACAAATCTGGCTTACAAAGCTGCAGAATCACACAATAATAATAAATGTTTAATATATGCATAGTTTTACATGCTGCCTATGAGTGGTCCCATAGATGCCTTTAACATTGCAGATTTTCAAATGACCCCTAGGAGCCCCTTTAATTTGAACACTGGTTTAAGTAATAATCCCCTAATCACTGGGATCCAGGTAACCTTTGTCACACATACACAGGGTAGTGAAATACTATGAGAACACCCGTCATAACATCAACAGTTCAATACCGATAAATAAAGATAAATAATTAGATGCTACAAAGATGAACATGTCAGACATGAAAAACAGTTGTGATCTGCTTCAACCCTGAAATATTTGCTAAATATATTTGCTAAGAGATGTTAAATATTCCACAGATTCATGGAAGATTCTGAGTGAGTGAATTATTGTTTTACATCACAGCGGGAATCTTTCACCTATACGTGCCGATCATGGAAGATGTTTGTGCTGCTATATAGTACGTACAAACATATAGCTGACCACACTACTTGTTTGTGCTACTATATAGTACGTACAAACATATAGCT
>JAUTBT010068891.1:0-13913 GCA_032361225.1 Lepetodrilus schrolli
ATATTATCAAAACCATGACACACACACACACACACACACACACACACACACACACACACACTCACACACACACACTCTAACACACACACACTCACACACACACATACACACACACACTCACACACACATACACACACACACACTCACATACACACACACTCTCATATATATGTAGTGAACATAAACCACCGCAGTGTTAACGGAGCTCAATTGGACGGGTTCATGGCCTAATACTGTACATATGATAACGAAATAAAGTCGTGATTAAAATTAGGAACTAATAATAGTTTCCTCGCTCGTTAGCGAATCTATAGCTAACCAATATTATAATACGTAATTATAATAGCATATAATTATGGACGAACATTCAACTGGATGTCAGATCTACAAACTAGCATTATCCGTACATACAGGCGTGCTGTCTATATTGCAGATCATACAGTCCAATGTAGAATGGTTTCCTTCAAATACTTCACATAATGTTCGATGGATATTATATTGATTTTATTGAAAATCCTTTGTGAACGATTACACTTCCTATTATTAAGTCATAAATCTTGCTCATAGAATCGAACTACAATGTCACGTGGTCATATGATCACGTTCCACACAACTATCGTAGCGCTATCGTATCCGTATTACCTGTGTCGCGAGGCTCTGTCTACTAGCATTCGTTCTGTGAAATGAGATCCAGTATTAAGCCTCTTGCTTAAGTAATCTTCTTCACAGCGGCCGGTCGGATATCGATCGCTCATTCGTCCGTTACGTACCTATGACTGCTCAGACTAATCTACCTGTGTCACACTCCAACGACATTCTATGTTAACATGGGTAGGACATACAGCTGACATCACGAACAACAACCGGTGCCAATGAATCCCACTTGTTCATACCGTTTTTACTACCAAGCACATCTCGGGGATTCTGAAGACTTCGTAAACATTTTGGAACATGCAGATTGAGAATACGGATTACTGTAGCCATGGGTGACCAGAGTATGGCTAAAGAAGTGGTTATTGATGACGCTAAAGGCGCTAAGAACAAGGTGGGTATTGTCGTAAATACTCTGTCATATACTGCACACACTCTGCATAAGTTTACTCGTATTGCGGTTACCAGACATTTAGATATGTTCTTAATTTGACTGCACCCCCCGTATTGCAATATTATAGTTTCACTGTTACATGTCAGGTTCACATGCGATTTGTTATATTTTTTATTTATTTCTGAAGTGGGTTTTAGACCCGCTTTCAAGATTCTTCACATACCATTAAAATGTCTTTATTGTAACGAAGGTGTGTGTAGATGGACTGAAGGTACCCGGGTAGGTATAGCCTTGCTTCATCGCAGCCCGTTCGAGATTAGCCACCAACGATTGGCATGCATGTTTAAAATCTAATTAACTTCCGGGAGGTTCACAGACAACCAGGTAACGATATATCACTGTATTATAAACTGCACTTTGTACGTCATGTGCGGGGCAGTCTGTACTTCATTTATGTACGTCTTTGATTAGATGGTTGGTGAGTCTGTACTTCATTTATGTACGTCTTGGATTAGATGGTTGGTCAGTCTGTACTTCATTTATGTACGTCTTTGATTAGATGGGTGGTCAGTCTATACTTCATATATGTACGTCTTTGATTAGATGGTTCGTCAGTCTGTACTTCATATATGTACGTTTTGGATTAGATGGTTCGTCAGTCTGTACTTCATATATGTACGTTTTGGATTAGATGGTTGGTCAGTCTGTACTTCAAATAAGTACGTCTTTGATTAGATGGTTGGTCAGTCTGTACTTCAAATATGTACGTTTTGGATTAGATGGTTGGTCAGTCTTCATGTTGTAGGTGGGTGATTCACATGAAATATAAAGTTCTCCTCAAAGAATTTCCATTCATAACTGGGTCGACTCCTTGGTGATTTAATTCCCGTAACGATGGCATTGAGTGAATCACCAGGCTTCTGTGGGCTCAACCCCTACAAGTTTGTAGATAAGGTCCCTGACATAATATACGACACTACGTGGTTGGATACTTACGGATATTTATATATCGTAATCAATGCGCATATAGTTTGACAGCTTTGCTAGGTGTTATTAAGCCTAAGCTCAAGGCTGGGTTAGCTACAGTTAAATTGAAATACTAGTAGTAAGTTGTAATTAGCCACTTACATAGGCCTACACTTTGTGGACTACTATTATGGGTACCATTAATAAGTATAATGGTATATTATTATTTACGTATATCTACATATATTATAACCTCAATATACCTATATAAGTATAATATTTATATACATATATATGCGATTTCTATACATACCTATTGAAATGTATTGTCGAACTGTTCATCCAAGGTATTTCCAAGTAACTATTCCATTGGTCAAAGAAACATATAGCACGGTAAATAGTTCTGAAAATAGAAAATAAGACTATTTGAATTATTAAGGCTTTGACAAAACATTCAAGCGAGGAAATAAAATTAATATTGATAATTGTTTTTGCTATACATGAAGATGATCTTCCGAAGTAATGGCCCTGTCTTTAATCCTAAAACATACATGGAAAGCTATCTAAAGTCTGTACTCTTATTAGGCAAAATACGTGAACAAACTTTATCGTAGATCAAATACTAATAAAGTATAGTCTACCTATACCAATGCATTTCGAATTAAACAAACATTATGTGGTATTTGTATACGAGTATCCTAAAATTGTCTTCCATAACACTACTTAATATCATACCTACTTAACATCATACCTACTTCACATCACACTACTTAACATCATACCTAAATATCCATCAAATAACGCAGACATACTAGTTTTTATCCAACATATGGTTCAAGATAACTCATGACATAAATATCATATCTTGCACAGTAGTGCATACCGCCTGGAACTATTTTCACGGACTGGTTACACGGCTTGCTTCACAATTTTCCCACGCCTGTCATCGTGATAGACGGTTTCATTGTTTAGTACGGTCGGGTCGGTTGGGGGATGTATTTATCCGCCACTCCCTATTTCACTTCCACATGAGAATACGTTTGAGTTGTAAGAATTTCCGTTCAAAAGAAATTACCACACTCGCTAGTGTGTCATATTTATTTCACGACACTCGTGATTCCAAAGTTAATATTTTCATCGCCCTCGCACGGAAAATGTGGTACATCCCGGTACCCAGTGGCTTCATTTGCATTACATCAAATGAAGCCACTGGGTACCGGGATGAATGTGGTATTGCATAGACGTGGGTATAACTGCTCTCGCTCGGAAAATATTGACTTTGGAACCACTCGTGTCGTAAAATCAACATGACACACTAGCTCGTGTATTAATCTCTATGTGTTTCGAGGATGTGGTATTGCATACAAGTGGGTATTCCTTCGTACAGAGGCGGATATTCCTGAAGATTGTATTCCTGAAGATCAACAACATCAACACTATCCTGGAGCAGTATGAAGCTGATGTATTCCTTCAAGCCAAATGGCGGGAACCATCTCTGGACAGCACTAATAAGGAGGTAAGGCGTCTACAACTGAGTTCTTTCTATAGAGACTTTGCATACATTACGAACGTAGACATTTATGCATTAAAATTCCAGTCAGAGTATAGATTGTATGTTAGTTGGCTTAATTCTATACAAAACCTCTCTGTTGATATGAAATAGACTTATTTGGTGTGAACCGTGTTGGGTTTATCATGTTCTTCGAATATATATGGCTATGGGTAAACTGAATAATACACAGACGACAAGATTTCAAGGCACTATCTTAAAATGTGTCTTTATGACTTGCAGTAGATCAGTTATTAATCTAGTTGTGTATATTACCTAGCTGGAAACAAGTCTTTGACAAGTTTTATCAAAGATTGGAGTGAATGTGACCTGGAACATGAAATATCAATATTTGTGTTGCATGTAGAATATCCAGTGGGAAGCTTATTTCGACCCAAAGTTGAGCATTCAGAACCACGCGGGCGACCTAAAACAGACTGTATGGCGCGAGTTGGAGCACGGAGTCGCGCGGAAAGCCTTCATCGTGGAAAGACGGAGAATACGGGGGAAGTTCTTCGAGAGACTCGAACTGCAGGACTTCCCCTTTGATGTACAGGTAAAAACATTCGATGCTGAACCATCGCCACTATGCTCGTGTTCGACTCCACGGGCATCTCATCGCAGAGCCGCTTTCAAGATTCTTTCAATTATAATCACAGCTTGTCAGTTTAGGGCAGGAGGAGACCCGCAACATCCGCAGCGTTTAAACCTGCGAGCACCTGCGAGCCTTCCCTCGAGGAAGATGATCTCGAATATTTATTGGCTGTGCTTTACTGTTACTGTCCATGAACTTAGTTAGTTCATGGCCTTTTGAAATCCATCCAGGAGAGGAACAACTAGGAAGATACGATTCCTTATTATACAAGCAAAACGGCAATGTATGTACATGTATACACGTTTTATTTAAAGCATATTCTGCATTCTGAAAGGGTGGTATCTATTGCATGTATCACATTGTGTTGCTGTGTGGTGTTTGGGGGGTACTGTAGCTGTTGGGCAGGTGTAAGCCTACTGGAGCAGTTGTATGGGCGCACCCTCAGATGCGACAGATCTAACTTATCCGCAACTCAGGCATGTCCAATGTCTCCGTACACCCACCACTGACGAACGTAAGGAGGCATTGAACATGTGTGTCAGAGGATGTTTGATATTTTGACAGACAGACAGGCAGACAAGTGTATTCTCAAAATTCACACAATAAACATACAATAAATACAATGTCTAATACAATTGTTAGAATGACACCATGCATGTATAATCCAATACGACATTCTGAGAGTACGTTGCTGTACAACAGGACTTGTCTATCAAAATTACGAGCGAGTCGCGCCCCACCGAAGTCGAACTAGTCGAGGACGACACATCGGCCAGCAACATCAACGTGGACAGCTTCGTCGACCAACAGGAGTGGGGCATCTACGACTACGTGTACGGCGAGCAGCACCTGGCGACCAACGAATACAGCAGCGTCAAGTTCAAAAGACCTGGGTTCGTCTTCCACTGTTGCGCCGTCAGAAGAGCGGGTTTCTTCACGTATAACATCATGCTCGTTATCGTACGTATAGATATATTACATATATCTCGGTTGTCGTTATTTGTATAGAGCTAGTATCTGTCTCTACATGAGGCATTGCTGTTGTTCAATATAAAATGAGAGAAAGAGTGTGGGGAGATAGGGTATTTAAAGTGTCAGTGTGTGTGTGTGTATGTGTGTGTGTGTGTGAGAGAGAGAGAGAGAGAGAGAAAGAGAGAGGGGAAAGAGAGAAAGAGGGGGGAAGAGAGAGAATAAAAGAGAGAGAGAGAAAGAGAGGGGAAAGAGAGAGGGGAAAGAGAGAGAATAAAAGAGCGAGAGAGAGAGAGAAAGAGGGGAAAAGAGAGAGAATAAGAGAGAGAGAGAGAGAGAGAGAGAGAGAGAAAATGATACATATCGCCTTATTAATATATATGTAAGCACATACGTTACATTCAAAGACCTTACGCCACAGAACCATACACTCTACAAGGTTGTACGTTGATAAATGCCGCTGGTTACTTCCGATCACACTTGGTAAACACAAAATACTCACCATACATACAATTTATACTTGTGGTCCAATACGAATATCATCTATCATCCAAGGCGCACGAGTAATAACTAGAATCTCAGATACTATCTACTGTTCCAGGCCATGATATCGTCCCTGGCGTTCGCCACATTCTCTGTAGACCGCGAGCTGCCACAGAACCGACTCCAGTTGTCATTCACTCTCGTCCTCACAATGGTCACCTTCAAGTTCGCGGCATCGCAGTCCGTCCCAAAACTCTCCTACCTCACGTATCTGGTCAGTATCCACTGTTAACGTTTCGCGCTAGGTCATGTTTATACATCCTCGAGATCCCGGTCATTATGACTACTCCGTTTCTGGCCGGCTGGACTTGGATGAATATATATTAATATTATTAAAATATCAACCAATCAGAGGACTCCTCTAAGCTTAGATCCAGAAAGAACGTAGTTGGGCAGTACAATTATATTTGACGGATGTTAAGTAGACATAATGGCCGGGGTTTTGAGGACATTTTAATTAGGATAACATCAGAAACTGGAGCCTCTAGGATTTTGAACAGAACAGAACAGAGCATAATTGTATTCTCATAGAATCACATGTAGTGACATGGAGAACATAACTAATGATGATTGTACAATAAAGGTTTGCAAGTTACAAAGGAAGGATATGTGAACATATTGAAAGAGGCATTTAGAGACATCTGTATGTTCAGTGGACTGAAAGAATGCCACTTTCAGATACATAGAGCAGCTATACGTTCGATGGACTCTTGACAGGATACCACTCGGTGGACTTTGAAAGGATGCCATTTTCAGAAATCTACATGTTCAGTGGACTTTGAAAAAATGCCACTTTCAGATACATAGAGCAGCTATACGTTCGATGGACAGGATACCACTCGGTGGACTTTGAAAGGATGCCATTTTCAGAAATATACATGTTCAGTGGACTTTGAAAGGATGCCATTTCCAGAAATCTACATGTTCAGTGGACTTTGAAAGGATGCCATTTTCAGAAATCTACATGTTCGGTGGACTTTGAAAGGACGAGGAGTCTGCGTTTTGAGATGTTCACTTTCCGCTATATACTAGTAACCCTCCACGTCTGTCTATTTCAGGACTTGTACATCCTGCTGTCGATGTTCTTCCTGTTTATGGTATGCTGCTGGCACGCCGTCATGTCTCTCTTCAACGGCAACGACGACCTGGCCACCACCATGGATTACTATGCCTTCTTCAGTTTCATCGGCTTATACCTCTTCTGGCAGGTCGTCTTCATAACGGTGGTCAGTGTTAGGGTACGTATTAGTTATATAGTCTGGACAATACGCCTGTGCTGGCATCCTCGATATAATGGTATTACAGATTTATTGTATTCCTTGAATATAACGTACAATACAACAATGATATATAAAATACAAACGATCATTTCATAATGGAACAATATCTTAAGAGTACTACATTAATAATTTAAACAAGAATTTATGATCTGTTGAGGTGTGACGTGTTTGCTGTATTCTTGTAGTTGCATATAAAGAAGCAATCAAAAGAACGGATGCAAGAAGAGTATCAGGTATAGATAAAATTATATTTACATAAATCAGATATATTTAGATAAATCAGATAGGAACAATTTAAGTGATAATATCAGTAATTTAAAACAAACGCATTTGTTCTTTATATAATATTCATTTTCGACTCTTTTTTTTTTCTCTCCATTTTTTTTTTTTTTACATGTTTGAAAACAATGGCCCCAGCAACGACTTTTACCGATGGAAATAAACAGAATAATATACACTGCCTGTGTTTATCTTCAGAAAAAGCTGGAGAATTTGTCAATTGATGAGGACCGACTTCCACGGAGCAAACTCAGGCGGAAGCAAACCGTGTGGCGCATGAAGGTCGGACAATCTTGACAACTGCGCAAGTGGAAGTCATGTTGAAATTTATACCATATTTGTATCATCCTGAACATAATCTTGTTGAACATAAATATCATGTAATTTGCAAGTAAACATGGCGACTCATTATTCGTGCAGGCTAGCTGTGGAATTCTCGGAAAGGTATGGGCCGGGCAATTAAAGTTGAATACGTACGGGGATACATTGAAGCTGGCGAACTTAGTTTACATCTATGTAGAAGTTGCTCTGTACGTCGACATATAAGATGGTAACCTTTGATGTCCTGGGCCCGGTTGTATGAAACGTTAATGCTCCACTAACGTGTCATTTAACCTCCATTAACTAATGCAGCATTACGTTAGAATTAAAAGTCAATGCAGGAATAACAGCTATAGACGTTATTAGTTAATGTCCCTTTCATACAACCCGGTAACCAGCTGGTAACAGATTAAACTATTCTCAACAAAATAATCCTCTCCCTGCTGGATTAGGTCACATGCACTTGAGGCAGGCCATTATTTTGTTTTAATAAATTCTTCTTTTAAAAAAAATAAAAATAATAGTTATTTGGAGAATTTTTTATTTATTAGGGGCTATATCTATATGCAGTGATACATATTTTGGAAAATAAATAAATAAATAAAATAAAATAAAATAATAATAATTACAAAGGGACCCATAGAGGACATATTATACCATGTACCTAGTGTCCCCATTTCGGGGTAGCCCAGCTTTCGTACTACTTACTAAAACGCTGCTTCCGCTTGCAAAACGAATCCGCCACCTGTCGGATTTTTACATCTGACACTTCCCCGTTATATAACGCAGAACTGGTATACCTGTTATCAGCAAAACAAAGTGAAACATTAGAAAATGTAGCTGTGAGCTTAATGTACTTTTTAAGTGATGTTAAAAAAATCGCAAACTCAATTGCAAGCTCTAAAAAAATATGACAGTCATCGTCTGCTCACAGGCATGTTTAGCATCATAAATCGTGTGATCTCAATGGAATGTCTCTTGTTGATTTAAAAATATACGGGGATCTCATTTGGGCCATTTCTTATATCGAGCTTGTCAATATTGCAAACGAAATTTCAAATTCATCATTAAATGTCTCATTGAAATGACAAATGTAATATTTTTAATAGACAAATTTTATTTTCAAGATATTTTAGTATAAATTTTGCCATGAGTGCATCTTGTATTTGTTAATATTTCTATTTAAGGGAAATTAACATTATTGGAACTATTTTGTTTATTTGTGCTTCTGGATACCGTATTGCCAAACAATTTCTAAAAATCTTTGAATTTTGTTCAAATTTGATGTCCGTAAACAGTAATTTTTCCCCCGTTTACCACAGAAACCGGTATGCGTCATACTGCTGAAGTGATGACTTCATTTTGGGCGATGTATTGTTAAATTTAAGCATGAAAATAGCAATGTTTTGTGATAAAGGAACGAAGAAGTGTTCTTTGTTTTACATTAGAATTTCAATAAATTAGTAAATAGATAGCACGCAGATCATTTCGAACCTTAATACCTTGAAAATCGGTCACTCGATGATATAGTATGTTAATTATTATTACTTTTAATTATTTATTTTTTCAAAATATTATCACTCCATATAGATATAACCCAAAACAAATAATTCTTTAAAAAAATATATTTAAAAATAAAAAAAAATATATATATATATTTATTAAAAAAGAAATAAGTGCCTGTGATTAGGTACACACACGCATCTCAGGCTGCCTCCAGCATGGAAAGAGTACAGACATTTAGTTTTTACACATCAACTTTAAACTATTATTTACATGCATGTTCTAACCTACACTTCAACATGGGCAAGCCTGTCAAATTGCTGGCTGGTTGGTTGATTTGGGGTTTAAAGCCACTTACAAGATTTTTTCCCCTCACATTATGGCTTGCATGGGTATGTACTGCTTGTACTAGTCTGGATTTCCACCAGTTTTTATAGTGCTAGTTCACATGGAATATCACATGCTGCAGATAGAACATGGACATCCCACTCAGACACAGTGTACTGATTCCAAGGTGACCAGTCCTTGCTTTACCCCTTTAATGTTGAGTGTCAAGCAGGGGAACAACAAGTACCATTTTAAAAAGTCTTTTGGTATGACACAAAATGGGATTGAACCTGCAACCTTCCGCACTCTGGGCCGAGGCTCTAACCATTATGCCACAGAGCTGGCTTGTCAAATAGCACGTCATCAACAACATTATCTGAGGAAATACGCAGGAATTGAGCAAACCTGTCGAACCTGGTCCTCAGCATCTTGCCGAAAGCTTTGTTCTCCACTATTCTAGCTAGTAGGAGAAACTAATTGAAAAAAAGATGAGGGGAGCCTAGTCCTCGAAATACAAAATCGCCCTATCCATTGCTGACCTAAATCATTGAGATCATTCCAATTAAATTGTTCTACATATATATCATTTCCTGTTTCTAATCGGTGGTTTCTAACTGGTCAGAACACAGAACACTCAAGTTACCAATCAGTATTTTATTTTTGGAGCAATAATTTACATATGTACTTTCACAAAATTAAATGGTTTTGCATGTGAGGAAGAATTACAGGACGGTGACTGAAAATGACCACAACACCTGTAACTCGATTCAGACCCAAACTGGAGATATATATTATTTGTTCTGAAGTGAAGAGTTGGTGTTGGCATAATTCGCTCAGGACACATCATGGTGGCACGAGAAACCACTCTCTGAAGGAGTCATTCATGTATGACTGACTAACATGTTGGATTACAACAATAACATAACAAACAAACTGCATGCCAAACAATGCTTACATATATACATTCAAATAATAGTAATGTAAATATGTTATTGTTGATAGACTAGAGTAGACACTCATGGACTCAAGACTGTTAAATAACGGACTTGTTCGATTCTATACCTGCATCGATGTTATCAATTCAATAATTACCAGGAAGTTACTATCAAGTGCAAGTCAACTCTGTATAATCAAACTTTTTAGTTTAATAATTTATGTTGTTAGTATTTTTTGGCATTGAGACATACACTAGATAGGTAAACACCTGGTACACTTTAAACAGGCGCGATGTCAAAGGGGACAAGTTTCCCGATACATGAACGATTTGCGCAAGCCACGTAAAAATGTACTTGCTTCGTGGACTTGCTTCATATAATTGACCAAATTTGACCTATAGATATGTACGTACAGGTTTATGAGTTTTATTCATCAAATATACATGGCAGTTATTTACAATATACAGAATGTTTACACCTGACACAATAGGATAAACAGATAAAAGTGCCAACATTTAGAGATATCTTTAATGCATTTACTGATATCTTGAAATGTATTAAAGACATCTTTAATTCATTTCAACATTCTGTAAATGAATTAAAGATATCTGAAATACAACTACATTTACATGATTTAAAGATATATGTAAATGAACTAAATATTGATTAAATATCAATTTAATATATATATATATATATATGAGAGAGAGAGAGAGAGTGTGTGTGTGTGTGTGTGTGTGTGTGTGTGTGTGTGTGTGTGTGTGTGTGTGTATTACAATGAATGAATATGTAATAATAATAATATATTCAATAATAATTAGTATAACTAGTGCAGTCTTCATGAGCACACACATCTTTGCCGTAGGTCATATTTGTAACTGGTAACCAATACTTGGACTATTATAGTCCTACACCAGCTGATATTCAAACTCATACATCCACACAGACACTAGACCAGCCAGATACTTGTATGGTTTATACTCCCTCATTATAAATCCTAAGTGTGTGTACAGATTCCTAGCAGGTCCATGCACTTCTGTTGTTATTAGTTCTATCCTAGAATACTGTTGCTGCTTACAGAAACACACGACAGTGTTCACGAGTTTCTTTGCAATTCCCAGACCCCTGAACTTTCGTTTCACTGCCATCCGTCTAAGCCATGCGACTTTGGCAGAGTCTGTCTCTGTCAATTTCTTCACGACTCCAATTGTTCCCACAATCTCTCCATCAACCTCCGCCACCCAGAAACGGTGATCTTCATCGCGAAAGTAGTTCATTTGTGCATGCTTCATGTCGGAAAGCGTTGGTCCATACAGGTAATACAATGTGACAAGATAGCTGAACATATAGACTATGCACACGTATAATATAATCGATATTGTCATTGCAGACAGTGAACGATATATAGCCCATATTGTTAACAATATCGCGAAACCGATGCGAATTGATAAATGTCGAGATAAAGCAATCTTGAAAGAGGGGTATAGATTGCTAAAATTGGCGTCTTTCAAAACTTCCCACACTCCTGAAGCGTCGGCTTCTCTCCATTGTCGAATGTGCACTACAGGAGACATTGGTTACTGGAATGAATAGCTCGTCTGCACATCCAGACATTTACAGCTATCCGGAAGTACAGCCTAGTTACGGCATTCACGCTGTGCGCATGGACATCATTGACTGGTCGTTCGAAGTTGAGACGAAACCCTGTAGGCTAGTCAGCCCAGTCATAGTGTAACCCCTGAAGTATTGGGGTGATTCACAAGTCCAACACGGGTTACGGGGGATGTGGAATTTATTTTGCTGATACTGCGACAGTTTGTATGAAGACCCGTATCCGTCAACTTTATCAATATTATTGACACACCCTGAAACACACATGTATATATAATAAGCATAATGGCTAATAACATATAATAAGACATCAATACATAGCATATGACTATCACAAATTTAAACACTGATAAGCCATTAAAAGAATATGAACATGTGACCAAATAGATACAGAAGGTAGCATTTCTGTATTGGAATAACCATTTGCAATAAGGACACATATTTAAGCCATAAATGTTAAACATGATTTAACATTAATAATTACAAGTACATACATTCCGAAATACATCATATGGATGTAATTTACTTATTGGCATTTAAACCAGTATACACATATACAATCAATTGGACACTATCCCTGTATGTGGCACTGAGGTGCAATAACCAGTTGATAACTGATTTGACTGCGACGTAGGACAATAAACCTATATATAAATAAACATGTGTAAGTAATAATGACGATACAACATATTGCATGAACAGAATAACATTCATGACGAAAGATACTAACAATGTTATACCTGAATATTCAAGTATATATAAACAAACTATACGCATGAATTACTATGAGTAGACAAAGCAAAGTGAAGCACACAACTGAACAATAATTCAATAACTCATTCATTTCTTCATTCCAGCATTCATTCAGAACTAAACTAGCAAGTTACCCATATTATATGTTAACCTAGTGTTAGACATTTATATTAAATATTAAATATGATAATAGCGTTACTGTGAATTGATATAAACCTTGCACACAAAACCATTCAATCATTTAAAACCTCATTAGCATTATTTTTACACATTGAATTATTACTAACCTTTCAACGAAAGTATTGTGACTGAATTTCTCACTTCAATATGAATATTTGGATCTATGTATGATGTGGATCGACTGATGTATAGTGAAGTTAGTAAGAAAAACAATTAAGCCAATCAGTGAAAGAGAGACTGATTGAGAAATACATGCAGGACGATACAACTTACTGGACAGTACAAGCTTCGCTATAGATACCTAACCAAGCGTAACTGACTGAAACTACCCAATGCTATATACTTAAAATGACCCAAATTACCTATTGTTTTACATAGCAAACACAACACAGACAGGTTTATGAGTTTTATTCATCAAATATACATGGCAGTTATTTACAATATACAGAATATTTACACCTGACACAATAGGATAAACAGATAAAATGTCGGGATATATATATATATATAATCTTGAAAATATAAAGACTGTTAATAGAAGAGTCTTTCAAAACTTCCCACATTAATTTAGTGAAGCGTCGTATTTCTGTCCTGGGAAGTCACGTGACCTGAGAACTATTTCCGGGAGACGAAACCCAGTGGAAGCACATTTCGAGGAGCTACTGGTTGTTAACGTGGTAATATTTCTTTTAGACAGAAAACGCCGGTTAAATAATCATGACTGACCCAAGAATCCGACAAATCAAGATCAAAACTGGTGTCGTCAAGAGGTAAGAATGTTCCATTGGAGGCGGCAGTAAAAAAATATCAGGTTTAACATCTTTGTTTACACACTTTGACAAGTTTTAAGGTTTTTTTTGTAACTGGGTAGCGACTGTTGAGTTCGTTGAGTAATGATGTCATAATGACTCACATAATCAGTATGAATACATACAATTTATAGCTAGTTGACCAGGGCTGAGTTCAATGGACAATTCATGTGTATTCTATGTAGTACTACGCGAGCCGTTCAGTGAGCAATACGTATGGATATGTATGCATACATTTCAATATGGGT
>JAUTBT010068902.1:0-13912 GCA_032361225.1 Lepetodrilus schrolli
TCTTGTCAGTACCAGCCGATGCTCGCAGGTTTACTGCAACATTCAGTGCTACAGATGTTGCAGGTTTCCTCCTGCCCGAAACTGACAAGCCATGATATGAGTGAAAGAATCTTGAAAGTGGCACTAAACTACAATTTAAAAAAAATAAAAAATAAAATCATAGCCAGATTAATACTTAAAACTAAATGTTCTATTATCAGTTTATTATTTTAAAATGATTTTTAAACATTCAATATTATTGACAAAGAATCTACAATTATCATATATTGTCACCGATTTAGATGCGGATGAATTAGGACCCGAACTGGAAGATTTGTTGAGCGAGAAAAAACCAGACACTGTCAAGGATGAGAAGAAAGAACCCAAGCTTCTGACACGTGACGACAGCTGGAAGAAGACCGCCCCCGTCCGGGAATGGGACAAAGGAAAAGATCGTACGTATCTTAGTTCTAGTATTTTGATAGGCACGTCATTGCATATAGGTGAAATTAAGGTGATGTTCTGCAGTAAATCAAATGATTGGCACCTTGTATTGAATGGAATTTGCAGGAGCGGATTTAGTAAGTTGAACAACTTTTTATGGGTGAAATATTCTCGCTGCAACATAAAGCACCAATTTATTCATTTATTCATTCCAATCCTTTTCTGACGAATAAACTATGTTTGAATCAAAATCAAAATTGAATTGATATCTACCTGTTGATAACCTGTCTAATAATATTTTGGGGATAGTTGATGTATTTGTTTTCTGGTGCTTATGTTAAAAACATCAAGCTGAGTGGGAAGTAGCACAGTGTCAGATCTGAGCTAAGGATCATGGGTTTCAATTCACCCCAGCAACCTAGCATAAATTATTACCTAATTTATTAGAGCCACCAATATGCAAATATAAGGACAAATAATTTAAGTAATGCATGTACTATAGATATCTTTACAAGTATTATGTGGAAAAATAATTATGATTTATTATCTTCTAAAATTGTTCACTGTGTTAAAGGAACAGCGATCTTCTCTGAGGAGCGATACATGTCTGAGCGTAGAGAAGAACGCCTGTCGGATTTCGCGCCACCCAAAATGTACAGGGATACCAAACCAAATCCATCCACTATCATCCTACCTCGGGAAGCTTACAAGAAAGCAAAACCATCTTCTACCAAAACACAAGAAGCCAAGCCTGACATTGAAAATATCAGTGACATCCCTCTTCCACAAAGCTTCAAGGAAAATATTGACATCAAGCAACCGGACAGAATGCAACAGAGTTATCTTCCCTTGAACGTTCCCTTACCCGACGTGTCGAAGCCTCCACCTGGGATGCAGCCCTTCAAGGCAACTCAGTGGGGGCAGCATAGTGACCTTGGGTCTTCTGCTGTGTACGACAACATGGCCGCTACTATAAACGCTCCTCAAGCCGGATTTGAAATTCCGATAAACTTGAGCGTTCCTCCACCAGGATATCCATGTGCACCAGACATTCATCAAAGTGTTCCAATTCCAATGCAGAGCACGATGCCAAATGTTTCAGGACTAGCAGCAGCATCGGCGTATGTTCTGCCTCCGACCGAAACTGCAGCATCCAGTATCAGTCACTATGATTCGGTTGCGAGGGCGCCACCAGCACAGATTCACATCCCCAGGGCGACCATTGTCGACACGCGTCTGGTCCAGAACGAAGACAGCGACGTTTCTGCTCCGGCGCCAGATGTTTCTGGAGTTGAGGGTCAGTGTTACCAGCCAGGGAGCTTCACGGCCGCTCTGCAGGCAGACTATGTGACCAGCGAGGACATCGCTGCCGCGTCTAGGCTTAAGTCGCAATACAATGCTAGTCCGGTTATTTACAAACACGAAGAAGAAACACCCTACCACAAGGAACAGGAAGGGGAGAAAGTCGACGAAACTGAAGATCAGGTGGCAACATTCTTGAAAACGTTGAGAGAATCGTCTTCACGATCTTGAAAACAATGAAAGAATCGTATGTGATTTAATTAACTTTTTTTCCTGATGGGGACAATTAGTGATGGAAATCTTTCCTAATCTGTCATGGAAAGAGTTCAGAGTGTTTTGGATAAGAGAAAATAAATAAGGCCACATAGTAGTATATGTTCCATTGTCTTTGTATCTCAAGTAATATCAATGGTATTTAGTTCAAAATGAAGTGGGGTTCCATAGTATAACTGTATTGTTGGAAGGTATGTGTATATAGCAATGTGGCATTGTTCAGTCATTTACTGCTGCACTCAATATGAGGTGTTTTCACAGCTCGTTTCACCACAATATTTATACCTGCTTGCCTTGTTAGATATGTTTGTCAGACATTTCAAGCATGAGAAATAGAATCACATCCACAACCTTTAAGTATTGCTGCATTCTGATTGGCTGACAGGTACTGTCAATAACCAGGAGACTTGACAGCTCAATAGGTTAACTGTTTGGAATCGACAAAACAGAGAATTTTAGCATTATACATAGACGTTTATTCCACAATGTTCATTGCTAAAATAAAGAAGAACCGACAACTAAAACAAACAACAAAAAAAAGAATTCATGTCTGTACTGTTATGAAATCACATTAACAATCTACTATAAACCCACCAAATAACCCCAGCAAGAAGTTTTTGTACAGAAATTTGGCAGCGAAATTCACCCAAGATTTTCAAACAAGTTCCAAACACATGTCAAATAGCTACAGAGAAACGTTGTGGTAGCAGAAGGAATATAACGGAGAGATATATATATATATATAACACCTGATAACATACATGAACAATGTCGGAATCTATTCTTTGCCCGTCCTTTCTATAAGATGTACAGCATTCTTGGAACTTAAACTCGTTAATTTAACCTTCTGCCTACTGAAGGACACCAAAGATGCCATAACAGGGCAGCAATTGTGAGTAATCCAGCAAGGAAAGGGTTTTAAAAAATGCGCCCTTGTGATATAAATTGGACAAATACGCCTCAGACTCGCTATTAATAGCGAGTCTCAATCAAACATTCAATATAAACACATGATAAATAAAATATATGTGGATGTATGGTTGAGAGTGTGGATGATGCATGCTATGTTGAGTCTGTGTGCTGTGTTATGTACATGTCGGCAATTTTGCTCAGATGGCCAGGCCGAAGACGCTGACGATGCAGTACATCATTTTGTTCTCCCACCTCACGGTACAGCTTCCTGTAACAGAACAACATTCATCAATTGTTAAAAGACATATGTATAGAACTAGAAGATGAGTACTCGAGGAATAAGATCACATTGAGGTGTTCAAAACCTATATCAATCCATGTTACAAATAATTATTTATGATAAGTAATTGTTTATGATACTAGTGCAAATTCTCAGTTGCTTATTGTAGCAGTTGCAAGGGAAATAATAATAAATAAAGAATACCAAACGAACTTCCGTGTGATACCATTTTTATGAAACGAGTGAATGTTTTGGTATCTGACGAGTGAAAATAACATGAAAATGACATGAAAATAACTTGATTAAATGTGTTTACCATTAAGTTTAGACAACATAGGACATGCCCATAAATACATAAAATAAATGAGTACAAAGGCTTGATTGTTTGATATATTTATATATATATATATAGTGGAAAAGTGATATTACACTAGTTAGATAACTCAGAACAGTTATTACATGAGTGATATCTCACCGGTAGTGTTGTAATAATAATAATGTATTTAACAAGAATGAAAATCCAATATCCATAACAAGAATGAAAATGTAGATGGATCATCATGGAACATCTTCCAGAAGACCAATGTTTAATCTGTTCATGCTAACCGTTAATATCTCAAGTTGTATTATATGCTATGTTATTATTGTGAAGTGCATTCAACATTACTAAAAATAAACAAAACTGAAACATTTGCACAATTACGCTCAGAATATATTCTTATTTTGGTCCCTGGTAATCAAGGCTGGTGAGGGGTGGGGGATCTCATACCAAAACACTGATGAAGGTACAATAATAACAGCAAAAGTTTGGCGACTAGACTTTTTCCCAAATCGAGGTGCATTCAGGACAAACTAACCATCTGTGGTATTGTCCCAGAAACATGAGCTAGCTGTGTGGAGTCCGGCGCCATTCTTCTGCATGATTACACAGGTCACTGGAAGCATACAACAAGTGTGCAACGGCAATGACGACAACAGGCAATATACAAGACAATAAATAGAATCGGAGCAAATATTCATGATTAAGAATAAATACAACATTACATGTATGATAATGGACTTGACATTCAGACATCACATTGTTGGGCTTGTCGTGTCATTTTAATGAAAATGTAATAAATGTCTTGCTTTCTCCTTGCCGAGAGTAATTAAGATGTTGCAAGGAGTAGTGAATTAGTAATTGTGATTAACTCTTAGATATGGGAGAGCGCTAATCCCGAGTCATGATGACATTGTGGGCCACCAGCACTAGTAACGTAATGAAGTATATGTGCACGGCCCGATATTATCAGTTGCTTTGAGTCGTAGACCATACAAAATCATCCCATGGGAAGCAAGTTATATTCAACAGCCCATTGTAGATAGATGTGGATAGAAAAGATAAACAAATGGTGACGATTCAATAATAATCAACAATTACGCCAATTGGTTACCATAACAACCAATAATAGGGTATTTGGGTATCGTTTCTCGAAGCTCTCGTATCTACTGTAAGTCCCTTGGCGCTCTCGTAAGTGCCCGATTGCCAGGATGGTGTACAAGACATTGCTATGAGAGTGCTTATGATTTTGTAGTACCATATATATATATATACAAGAGCATAGAGAAATAATACCCTGGACATAAGCACAAATGTACATAGATTGATTAGTGACTGAATCTGTGATTGTTCCAATAGTATTTGATGAAGACATTAAATTCTTACAGATGTTCAATTATTTTAGAGTTTGACAAATGTTTCTATTAACATGATCTGGTGCAAATTTAAGGCCATTCCAGGAAATCTAAGTAGGCTAAAAGCTAGTGTCATGTCATCAACAACATAATGCACCAAATCAATCTAGACTTGTATCGCAGAAATGCTTGGAAACCTCTAATGTTGTATGTGTCTCACAAAAGATCAGCAGTCATACATGTCTCACAAACACGGCAAATGCTATGTCTGAGCATGATGAAGAATATTACATGAAGCCACAAAAAAAGCAAACAACGGTCAACACCGACTGTGTTGCTGACATGTGTAGTTCTGCTCTGCTTACAACAGCCAAGGACTGACCGTCATTATTATTGTCCCAATAGCAAGATGTTGCCAAATGCAAACCTCCACCACTCTTCTGTTTTATGATACAAGTGGCTGTAGGAAAACACATTCACCTAATGATAGATCAAATTATACACAGATCTCTACCATAATCTTAAATAAAGTTTATTTGCCGGAATAAAGATGTCAAGGGTTTTCCACTAATCCTAATTTGCCTGGCATTGCCCGTTTTTCCAACCCATGAAAATGTTGATCTCCACCCCCTCCCCATCCCACCACCTAAGAAAGCTTACAATCTCGCCATAATCCCCCATGATCAAAATTGGCTTTAATAGTTGATATCCCCAGTACCCAAAAATGAAATGAGTCATCCACATCCACAATATTATTACCAATGATTTTGATCAGTTTTGTTTATGATTTTGATGGTATGCTGAAATTACAATTTCTCAAATTTTCTTAAAACCTATTGTGGCTTAACTTCTATGTCAATACGTACCAATATATTTGAATGGTTTTCCTAATTTTGTCAGCTGATTGAGACACTGTTCAACCACGTTTGAAGTCCACTGGTTAACTTTGTTGTGTTGGTATGCATTACCACCAATCGCCCCTTCAATTGCCTGAAAAGGAAAAAAAATAAGCTTCATGAATCTTGATTTTCATTTGCTTGCCAGAAAATTTACTAACTGGAGTAAATATGGTAAATGATCATGGTTATCAATACAATAAGCACTCCAAGTGATTTTCATTTTAATCTAACAGAATATTAAGAGGGTGGAAATTCCAGAAATATCATCTGATTCGATTGAAACCAATAACATTTGTGTCAAAGATATTTCTAAGCATGGTTAAGGTAAGGATATCCAGTTACCAGATGTCACAATTAATATATACAAGGTATCCAGTTTAAAAAAAATCAAATGTTGAAAAATTATGGCAATGCAAACACTGACATTGTATTCTTTTGTACATTGCTCATAAAGTATAAGTACAGAAATTGCACTGAAACGATATTATATACGAACCTCTTTGATAATGTTGGTGACTTCATCCACAACAAATGAGGTCTGAAGTGAACAAAATAGTGTTAACTATTACTGATAATCAATGGAGATTGGGATAAACAAGAACACTATTATTATTGTTGAAATGGGGTTGAGAGCTGCTTTCAAGATTAATTCATTTTTATCACATTTTGTCAGTTTGGGGCAGGAGGAAACCCAGAACATCTGTAGGGATGAATGTTGCAGTAAACCTGCAAGCACCTGCTGGAATCAAGACTATGGAATCAGGATAACTGTATTGCCACGGTACAAACAGCGCATCCAAGCATGATTGCATCAGAAAGGTAATGTTCTACCATTTTGCTACAAACCGTTCATTAACAAGAATAAGTTACAATTGTTACCAATAGATGACACTTCATGATGATTCTAATAATAATAATAATAATAATGTGAACATTTATATTGCGCCAAATCCATGCTCATAGCACTACAGTACATTATCATGTAGCTTTGGGAACTAGCTCCATATCTTTTAGTTTGTTTATGCAACATTGAGGCAGGAACTACTTTGGGCAAGACGATAATATTAGCTTAATGACGGCTCTACACATGTGTGCCAAAATGATATTAGAAATGGTTGATTTAGATGGTGGGAAGGAGTGTAAACACTCAAATAAACTAATTATGAAAGATGAATAATTATGTAAAATTAATTTTGTAGAAACGATTTGACCATTAAATAAGTAAATTAGCTGCGATTGTATACCATGTTTACCTACATATATACATGTACGCCATACCATATTAACATAGAAACAAAACAATATTTTAACTGTAAGATTATTGACTTTGAACATGATGATGAAAATTGCAACATTCCAGCAAAGACATTTTGGACAACAGTTGATTCCTGATGTAACCTGTTGAATATGTTAATTTCGGGATTACTGTGGGAGTCAATAGTTACAAAATACGATAATTACCTCTTCTGCTGATTGAAACTCATCCATAGTTAATGCTACCTGGTCAAATTCTAAATAAAAGTGCGTCTGTTGACAAGCAGATACCCGTTTTAGACCGTTCTTGACAACGGCAACCTCTCGCAAATTCTCGTGAAAATAGGGGACGCAACTCGCTTATGAGTCGCAAAATACATATCTGAAAACGAGTCGGGGAGTTCGAGTCCCCATCATCTACATTATCATCAATATTTTACGCTAAAATATTCTTTTAATAATTATATTCCTTCGTAAATTCCTTTGCCTAGTTATAATATATAATACAAAATATTATCGTTATTATTAATTAGTATCCGAATACAAATTAAATAATGATAACTGTATTTGTGCCCTATTATTAATATTTTAACATTCAAAAACGTCAAATTATTAATATGCCACAATATAGAATTACGAAAGGCACAATTCAGAGCTACAAAACCGCAGCTAAAATACTGTTCTATTCCATTAAACGTATTTAATTGTGTCAGTATGTCATTTATGTCACACTGCCAAATGCAGTAGCCTATTATGATATACTAATTTGTCCTGTAAATTTGTATTCTAAATAGGCCTACCACTAAGTTAATTAATAGGCCCATTTTACGTAGACCTATACAAAGCACGTTAATTGTTGTTAAACTAAACGAATGTAGACACTAGCCCCACAATAACTAATCATAAGGAACGACCCTGTACGTGTGCATGAATATATGGTGTTTTGAAATGTGTAGGTCCCGCTTGCAGCTCTGGGATCTTATGAAATTTCATCCCGGAACATTATATATTTCTCGAGCAATCAAATTGCTAGAAATATCCTAAATGTGTTACATTCCGATGTACATGTAGTTTAAATAGAATTAATGGAGAAAAAAAAATTACCCTCGCAGATGAGTGACATTTAATGATCTTTGCAGCCATCCCAACATACATGTCTTTGGCGCTATATAATAATAATAATAATAATAATAATTTTTTAAATAATAATAATATAAAGGAGACATGCTACCAGTCTAGGGCGAGGCTGACTGGTAGCATGTCTCCTTTATGTTATATTTCTTTTACCTAAATTACTTTCTTTCTTTTTTTCAGATCTAGACTATCTATAATATTTTTCAAATGTACAATTTTTTATTTCTTTTTACTGTTCTATCACCGAACACCTGTGCCTACTGTAGAATGAATAAAATAAGTGGATTACCCTTGGGGCAACGGATATCAGTTACTTGGCAACCTTTTGAAAACAGGTTGAATCTAAAAATTAGGCGATTTTTCTCTAATTTGATAAGATATTCCGGATATTGATATGTTATTCTTTCATCCCTTTTAAAATGTATTGCGTAGTCATCCATGGAAACCTTGTATGTCGACCTACACGTAGTGTTGCAACAAGCAGTAGTTTATTAGATTTTGTAGAGATATAAGTGGGTTTTCTAAATAAATCCATCGCAGTATTTAACAAATTATGTACATAAATCTGAACAAATCGCACTGTGACAGTGAGTCGGTGTTACAACTTAGTATAGTAAACGAATCATAAACTTGGAATGTAATATACAGCAGCGGGTCCAGTGAGGGTGGGGGGATGGGGGATGTCAGGGGTCTGAAGACCCCCCTCCCCCTATGCCCTAGAGGGCGTCTAAGTGTTTCCCATGTTTTGCTTTATATATAATAACAGCGTAATAAATAAAACAAATATTAATTCTACAATTATTCTAGGATATTAACGATACTGTTTGTTCGCTTTCTATATAAATTAGGTCTAATTAGAAGTGAATAATCTACAGTACCTCTAATATTCAAAGGAATCAGCTGAAAAATGACAATTTCTCTCTAGAGATGACTGGAAACAGCATGCATGTATACCTAGTCTTCAAAATGTCCACGATCAATACTACAGACCCCACTCACAAGACTTTGAATAATTATAGTTTATATCACTATAGACAACTTCAATGCAAAAATGCCATTTTCTTTCTGCATGCAGGGGTCACGAAAGTGCATTTCATTATGCCTACATTAAAAGAAACTTCCAGGAACATCCGTTTATGAAAAGAAAATCGTATCTATGTCTATATTTAAATTTTTGGAAGCCGCCTCCAGGTGTCTTTCTGCAGATAGATCGCTTTTCATTACGCCTACATTTCAAATCTCCGGTGTTAAAACTTGGGTACGAAAAGATGTCAATATCTTTGCCGATGCCAGGAAATCGCATTTTATCAAACCTACATATCGAATTTTCGGGGCGCATACCACCTAGACCTAGATAGCACTGTGGGTTTTATGTCTATAGATACCAGGAGATCGCACTTTGTTATACCTACAATTAGAACTTTTCGGGGAGCACACCCCAAGACCACATTTCGAAATGTTCGTGAAGCCCACCCCCAGACCACATTAGATAACATTGTGGTGTTTTTTTCCTATATCTATCAGGAAATTTGTTAAGCCTACATTTAATAATTTTCGGGAACATGCCATCCAAACCCCACTGGATAACGGGTGAGACAAATATTAATTTTGGTTCTGTAGACACAAAGAGCACGTATTTTGTTATGCTTATGTTTCAAAATGTCCGGTACTTAAACTTGGGTGCTAAAATCTCTCAATATCTTTACCGATGCCAGGAAATCGCATTTTTTAATACCCACATTTCGAAATTTCAGGGAGCTATCCTCCAGACCACACTAAATAACATTGTGGCTTCTTTTCTATAGATACCAGGAAAGCGTACATTCCGATACATTTATCCCACTAAATAACGTGTGCTAACAATATGTTTTGTTCTGTAGATACCATGAAATCGTATTCCATTATGGTATATTTACAATGTTCCGAGAGTGTGCTTCCGTCGGAACCAGTAGATAACTAATAACAGCACAGACCACCGAGATGCGCTATCATACCTATCCTTAGTACATTAATATTAACATATAACGTGAAGGCCATTTTGTTTCACAAATAGGCCTACTAGTATACAGATTGAGACACACACACCCTGCAAATCCGCCACTGATATAGGTGTGAAAGGTAGAACAAGCCTGTATCATCGTTAAAATAAATGGAAACTACATGACCATGATATCTCTATTTTACACCCCCCAAAAAAAATATATATAAATAAAAATTTTAATTTTTAAACTACATGATTTTACCCACAAAATAAAAAGTAACAATTAAAAAATAAATCTCAATGCCTACAGCACCCGGTGTTCCCAGGCGGTCACCCATCCAAGTACTATCCGGGCCCGACGTTGCTTAACTTCGGTGATCAGACGAGAACCGGTGTGTTCAACGTGGTATGGCCGTAGACGAAAATTATATAGACTATATACGCATATATTGGCACTACTACTGTATATAAGAATTTGATTAGTATGACCATTTTCATTATCTAGACATTTTACAATATCCTATCACCTTATTTTCAGTTGAACCTGCTAGCTGTACTACTCTACACCGCATGTTCTAACGATGACTAATTGCATTTGCGCATGCGCATCTAGGTGCAAGGCGCCATTTACAAACAAGAACTTGCCAGATATTTCACGCATCCTACGTTCTGGAAAGATAGTCTCCCGTTTATGATCTAAATAGCTAACGACAATTTACTGATTATGTAGACACGAAATATTCTCAAATGTGGTATCTGGGTAGATACTGATTTCTGGTGTATTTAAAGCAGTAGAACCAGCGTAATGTCAGACATTCACCGTCCAATCTGCAGACTGACTTTACAAACTTGGATTCAAAATAGTGCACCTGCAGGTCATTTATTCATGCTGTTTTGCAATGTTACATATTAAATGATATATAGATACCATTAACGTCCAACTAGATTAAATATGAGTGCTTCCAGATTATCAGTAGATGTGCGATGTTATACATTTGTACTTCGCGTGACGTGTCAATATTTGGTTTGAAATTTCACCTGAATGACGGCTTTCGTGCGTGTATTTTAAAGTTTATATTCCAAATTAACAGCTAATTAACCACGTTTATTAATTTCATTGGTTATAATGCATGTATTACGACATGCACGGTTCATTCGTTCTATTTTAATTAATCTAGATAACAATTTATCAAGTAATTTCTTGTCAGGTGAGTAGCCATCTTGTGAATGTTGATGTGTTTTGTTGTCCAACTTGAAAAGACTTGTGCGTTGAAGTAGAGCCATGAAGTAATACATTATTTGAACGCAATTATTCCCAATATGTATATCTCCACACAGACAAAAGCATACGTGTGTAAATGACATATTAATTTACAATACTGTCCTTTAAAAGTACAGCTCCATGTTTTGTCAACGAATATATTTTTTAAAAAGTAATTTCCAATTTTCGCATTTTATTTTAACATCTCACTAACCTCACCTAAGTATACCATTATCTTTACTGTTTATGATTATATCAATAAAACAATACTGAGATGTACCGTTAAATTTATATTTTCCGTTGACTGACGGTAAGAAACACACGTTGTCGTTGCTTTCAAGCTCGCCGCCTTTCCTACTAGCTAGTCGGTGGTTTGTTCTCTCCGACGTCCGCGCGCTGTCTATACATTTGAAGCGACTCGTCCATTTTTCATTCGTTCCTTGTTCTACAAGTTGTCAACGTTGCAAAGAATACTGAAAATGGTTTCCGGTGAGGACATTGCTGCCATTGAGGCTCCCAAGAAGACCACAGCTGCCTTTCCCAAGAAGACCACGGCTGCTATTGCCAAGAAGCCCGTTTCTCACCCACCCTACCTCGAGATGATTCAAAAAGGCATCAAACATCTGAAGGAAAGGGGTGGCTCTTCACGACAAGCTATCCTCAAGTACATCATGGCCAACTACTCCGTCGGCGACCAACAGGCCCCCATCAACGCTCGTGTGAAAACCGCCTTGAAGAATGGCGTGAAGTTGGGATCTCTCACACAGTCGAAGGGCACTGGAGCTAGCGGCTCGTTCCGTATCGCTGATGGCAAGAAAAGAGCTGTGAAACCTAAGATAAAGAAGACTGCCACCAAGGCCAAGAAGACTGTCAAGTCGCAGAAGAAGGTTAAGAAGCCCAAAGCTGCCAAGAGGTCAAAGACTACGTCGCCGAGAAAATCCATCAAGAAGACGGTCAAGGGCAGGAAGACTGCAAAATCTCCCCTAAAGAAGAAGAGCAAGATGACCAAGCCAAAGAGGGCAAAATCTCCCAAGAAGAAGGTTACCAAGTCTAGGAGAGCGTAATCATCCACTTTTCCACACATGTGGTTAAAAGGCCCTTTTCAGGGCCATCCAAATATGTCATTAGAAAGCTCTAAATGTAATCGTGTAGACCATATTTACTAGTCATGTTATCTTCTGCAAATGTCATAACAGGCACTAAACTACTAAACTAGAAGCGTTACTTAGCGAGCGTTGTATATTTCAGTTGCCTAGATGCTATATTTAATCAACAAAACTACGTGTCTAATTACAATTATAATTAAAACCTGGCTGACATTCATTTTCTAAATATACGTAGTCCCAGTACCATGTTTGCAGCGTCGTTAAAAAAAAATACACAACACATTTTTTTTCTTTCTATTTTTATTTTCCCAGCATATTTTCAATGTCCAATATGCATCCCCACAGTCCGAAAAATAGAGCAACAACTACAGTAGTAAAAACAAGCGAAGATTTCATATTGTAAAGCCATGATTATTATTTCCTTCGTGGACGAGTGCTATGTAAAACCTTTATATATCTATGTAGACTAGTTTTTATTCTTGTTACTGCAGTATTGTGAATTTTCATATGAATATCAGTAAAATGTTTTACATAGCGCTATTTATCACGAGAAAAAAAAACCGCGCATAATGCACTGAATATAATCTTAGTGTGAATCGAAAGTTTGTAACAATACTTCAAAAATCTATATATTTGTTGTATTTGAAAGTACTATCACAGTCACATGTTAATGTCAGAGACGGTCCACATACATTTTATTTACATGAGTTCATGAAATACACGTAATATTGACTTCAGCTTTAGTAGGATTTCCCAAATTATTCTGCATATACCATGTCCTTAAATATAATTGACATATATTGTACTTCGAAAGTGTAAATTTCAAGAAACAAATTTAACTCCCCATCTAATATTATAGTTTGTCCAAATAGTGGCCTAAATCAGGCACATTCGCCTGTAAGTGTTTTCTTGACCGTATGTCTACCACTTCCTGTCCTGCGCGCGAGGTGGGGTCAAGAGGGTCACCCGGTAGTAGTTGCCAATGGTCGAAAATGCACTGTGGGAATGCCTGTCCGCTGGTCTGTGCCCTCAAAGAGCTTGAAAATCCTGAAAAACATACCACGTAAGTAAATTCCAGTCGCAGTGTTTAAACTTAACGAGATGTCTTGGAAAAAATATGTTTTCGGAAAACAAGAGCCATGACATTTTAAAAAGAACTTACCGAAAGACTCATTAACCGGCATGTGAGCCTTGAACGTGCACATGGGGTTCCCTGGATGGTGTAGTTCTTCTACAATCTGACCTCTCCTCTTGGCTAGGACATTGAATACGGACCCTGCCATTTGCTGAGTGCACTGTAATGTAGGAATGACGGACGGATAATGTACAGATTTGGCCATGGACCATGGTTTGTCATTTGGACAGAATATGCATCAGTTATATAGCTCTCTCTCTCTCTCTCTCTATCTCTCT
>JAUTBT010068913.1:4451-32416 GCA_032361225.1 Lepetodrilus schrolli
AAAAAAAAAAAACACCCCCCCCCCCCCCCCCCCCCCACATACACACACAGAAACATTTTGTAAACATTGCTCACAGGGTTGGTACATTTTCTGATGTACACATCGTTGAGAAAATTTAATTAAATTTTCGTTTCAAGCAACTGAGTTCTCAATCTCAAGAAGTCCTTGACTTTTTCCCCGCAAGAGGAATGAAAGTCTTCAAATTGCTTTGTTATGCCCAGTAATGTGTGGAGTTATCTTCCATCTGTTTTGTAATCGGCGGGGGAATGAATATCATATTCCCATGGTTATTATGTATATCTATATCTAACCCCCGAGAGAAAGAGCAATGTCAACCAGACCAAACTCTTGCTACGACCCACACCAGGGAGAGATTGAGAGACTAAAATAATAGTATATCTTCAGGAACATCTCAGCCTAGTCTTTCTAGAAATTTCCTTCCCCCCCCCCCCCCCCTCATTGTCTTGGGCGTTGTTAGTAAAGTTGAAGTCTGCAGGAGTTTTCCCCATCACCGACTGGCTGGCGAGTGGCTAGGCTGTGTCTCTCTCTGTGTATGTGTATGTATGTGTGTGTATATATATATATATATATATATATGAGGGCCTCATTATGCGAGCTAGGAAAGCTTCTACTTACTTCCCCTCACAGATTCCAGTTTGCTACTCATTAAGAAAACTACATTTACTGATTTAGAGCTCGCTCGGTGAAGTGGAGTGAATTCGCAGGGTGAGCCGATCGAGGATTTGCTTTTGTGCTCCCGTAGGACGTGACAATATTGTGGGCTTTTGTCTGCTGCTCTCTTCAACAAATGACACATGCAGGCTTCTCTCCGGAGTATCTTGCTTTAATGGTGTGGTTTTTTTAAAACGATCATTCGGAACCGTGTCGGGGAGTGGGTTTGCAAATGAGAATTTCCTGTGGCTGTGGATTATACAACATTTGCAGCGTTCCATCGTGTGTTTAGTGCACCGTACCTCCTCCGTGTGAGAGTTTGTGAAAGAATTTAAGTGGCACAAAGATATCTTCATGACTCATTCAGCCAGCACTTGATTGTTGAGCTCTAAAGCAGCCGGATATTTCACAAACTTGTTGCACCACGTTTTGCTGTGAAACTTTTTGAATGGGAATTTATCATAATCTCACACACAGTGTGTAGAGCACTTTCCAGACATTCTAGAAGTTTCCGTGGCAAAAAAAAAAACAGCACAGAAAAAGGAACAGATCTCAGAATCACAAATCCTGATCGTCAAGTCGATAGCTCCAGAAATTCGAAATAACACATGGGTAAAATAAGTAGTAAATAATCAGGGCTGGTCAACACGTGCCCTGTTATGTGCTGTTGTAGTGTTAGCCTACAGGAGCGACAGTGATTGAAATCCATCCAAGCTGTTGACCCTTCAGTGTTGGGGGGAGGAGAGTAAGAATCAGCGACTGACTAATTCACTGGCTGCTCAACTTGTTGATAGCCATTGCATCACTGAGCAGCATAGCACAGCAGCACAGATCTGGCTAAGATTACCGGACTGTACATGAAGGGAGGGACCATAGCTAAGCTGTCCTGAGAGTTAGTGCCAACACTTGGGGGATGCTTCATAGTAGGGACTGAGAGAAGATTATTACTTTACTGCATTGAATATTTGCGGAGCCTGCAACGGCCTTGACTTAACAGTGCGTTTTTGTCCAGACACTTGTTCCATGTGAATATATGCAGATCTCCTTAGTGCCACGTGCCATATCGTGAGTGGTAGCCACTTGGTTGTCTTGAATTGATCGTCTTGAATCCTTTGATTGGTTATTTTGGATCCTTTTATCACGATCCTTGGATAGGCCATCTTGGATCGGTTGTTTCAGATCCTTTGATCAACAGTTTTGGATTGGTTGTCTTGGATCCTGTGACTGGTTGTCTGTCTCCCATCCTTGGATTGGTTGTATTGGATAATATTGATTGTCGGATCATTTGATACTTTGACTAGGCTCCTTGGACCACAATCCTTGGATAGGTTGTTTTGGATCCTTTGACCAGGATCCTTGTGATCGGCCATCTTTGATCGGTTGTCTCAGACCCTTTGGATTGATTGTCTTGGATGAAGACTGGACGAATTCCTTCTTCTCGATGAAGTGCACAGATGATTGTCAGTTAGCTGTTCCTCCGACACCGAAAGTCATGTGTAGCCTGTGTATTGAGGAGTATTCAGGATATGGTGAGTGAATTATTTACTTTACTGTAAACTGGTAAATGTGTGTAATTTACTTTACTGTAAACTGGTAAATGTGTGTAATTTACTTTACTGTAAATGCAGTTGTGTGATATAACATGATACTACTGGTCTTGACCAGTAGGGTTACATACCACTTTGGCTAAGTTGGTAGCACGTTGGACTCAATCGAGGCATTGGGTTCGAATCCCAGGAACTGCAGGTACTGTTTCAATGGCACCCGACATGGGGGTGTGCCAGACTTTGAAACTAAGGTATAGAATATGCAAAGGACTGTTAACATGGCTTTGCTATCTTACCATTTAAAATTATTATTGTGTTGTTTTTTTCCCCCTCATTTCTTTACCTCCACATTCCTAGTATCATTCATCATATTCATGTGTTTATCTATTCCATTGATTGATAAATATATGGACACTCGCTACTCAGAGTTTCCCCAAGGGACATCATGCTATGATCAATATTTTGTTTTATCCAGACCTTGCAACGTGGTTTGTAGAAAATATTCTCGCATTATATACTACCAGCTTGTTTCATTTAGACAGCCAGCTGCAACAAAGAATCATTTGAATGGGAAAATTATGAATGATTTCATAGAAATACAGCACCTTGAACTTGTTGAATAACTTAAAGGAAAAAAAATATAGATTGTTATCACTTTTTGGCCTATTTTATTTGCATACCATGGAAAACAGGGAAACACCCAATTTCTCTCAATAAAATTATATTTATTCACTAAATACTAATTACATTTTTAAATTTTGCTTCTATTTCTATATTTATTATGCATTACATAAGTATCAACACTGTTTTGTTAGCAGTGGCTTGGTTCATTTTAATAACAGCTTCTGTAGAATTTTAATGTTGGTCTATCTACATTTAACATCTGTATTACATAACATATGAAACATGTCCCCCATGGATTTAATGCCTTCAGAATCATTTGTTTGCCAATAACACAACCATAAAACAAACATCAAAGTTTTTATAGCAGTTTCATGCTTTGATTTGCTGAAATTTACACAATAGTTGGTTCATCAACCAGTTGTTAATATATCGCAGAAGCTTCATGAAGCCAGAGAGATATTCACAGTGGCACGAGAGTGCCAAAAATATGGCTTTAATTTCTGAATATTATAACCTGGTATATGGTAAGTAGACACCATTTGCATATATGCACTGATTTTTAAATTGCTTTGATTTGAATCGTTAATTTTACATGGCCAAGAAGCCTGTGACTAAATGTCTGTCTTGGGTTGTCTGTGGCTAATTGTATGTCGTGGGTTGTCCTTTGACTAGTTGTCTGTCTTGGGTTGTCCTTTGACTAGTTGTCTGTCTTGGGTTGTCTGTGGCTAATTGTCTGTCTTGGGTTGTCCTGTGATTAGTTGTCTATCTTGGATTGTCTTGTGAGGGTGTTTGTCCTGTGTGGGTGAAAGATTACTGCAGTGACATTAAGCAAGCCGTGATATAAGTGAAAGAATATTGAAAGCAGCTCTAAACCACAATTAATAAACAACAACAAAAGAGAGCATGTGAACATTTTCCTTGAGAACTCTTGGATATGAATGCTGTACAAATGTGAACATTATTATTATTATTGTTATTATTATTATTGTTATTATTATTATTATTATTATTATTATTATTATTATTCCAATCAGTAGAATTAATATACAAACTACCAGTCAAAGACCCTTTAAAGCAGCTCTAAACCCCATTTAAAAGAAATAGATATTTTTTTAAAATATACAAATTATATACTTTCACCCAATAAGACTATGGCTAATATACATGGATCTTATCATATGTTTGTTAACACTTTGTATGAAGTTTATATTTGATTTCTGTGTACTTTTTATAAGTAAGTATATTTACATCGCATCCACCGTCAGTTGAGAGTTATATTTATGTACGCGGTTATCATTCTGTCTAGACTAATAGCTGCAGACCCATATTCAGTATGCACTGGGCTTATTTACTCTGTACAGGGGGCGCAAAGCTTGGAATTGTTCAATATTATCATGGCTTCTGGCCCCTGACCCCTGACCTAGAGATGGATGTCAGCTGTGGCTCCTAACCCTTGACCCCTGACCTCAGGTGGGTGTCAGCTGTCACCTTAAGGTTGTTGATTGCAGTCAGGGTGAGATGGCCATGACAAGTGACCATCAGATGACATAATGCTTGAATATCCTTAAGATTGCTTCTGTGGATGTAGTACAATATAGCAGTTGTTGTGGTTGGAGGTGTATTAATGGCTATTGGTAGAGACTGTGTGTGTGCTTGCGTGTGTGTGTGTGTGTGTGTGTGCGAGAGAGAGAGAGAGAGAGAGAGAGTGAGGGGGAGAGAGAGAGATAGGAGGGGAGGGAGGGGAGGGGGAGAGAGAGAGAGAGAGAGAGAGAGAGAGATGTTCTAAGCTTGTCTACATTGCTATCAGATCAGTGCTGTCTAGTCTAAGAGCACCACAATTACATACTTTGGTAGATGACTATTAACATATTTTTCACCTCCATCTGAATATCTGCACAACCACTTGGTGCACTCAGACACAGTAATGATGTTGTCTTTGAAATAAATCCCTCGCGCTGGCTGTATGAATACCCACTCTTATGAGACTGAACTTCCAAAAGATACTTAGCAAGAGAACGTTTTTGAAATTTCGCTGACACGGCAAAGTCACAGCGAAACCAGATGTGCAGGATTTCATTTTAAAAACATTTTCAAAATGATGTATGGCCATGTGTCATTTAATTGTGTGGGCTTTCTTTTCCTACTTGGGGCCCCAAAACATGAGAATCCAATTTTTTCCCCAACTGTTGGCATGTAGGGAGGTCTCCTTTGACTGAGGTAGGAGGAATATTTCTGCTAAATTAAAGTTAATGATTGCTCCACAGTCAAGAGTATCGGGTTTAAGGTTGTTGTGAGTGCAAATAGTTTTGGTAAATTTTTGGATATATTGGTCTGCTCCCGTTGATTATTATGTCTGCTTCTTATATCTAATTCTGTTGATGTGTGGAATTCACTGTCGTCACATGACTCAGTGGTATCAGTGTTAGCTGGTCGGATTTTGGAGAGCCTGAGTTTGAATCCAGCATCAGTGTTTGCGAATGCCACCTTTCTGATGTAATCATGATAGGATGTGCTGTCTGTACCATAGCAGTGGAATTGTTATCCTTGGTTTTTCTGTCCAGCTGGTGCTCGCAGGTCTACTGCAATATTCACTGTTACATGTGTCTTAGGTTGCCTTCTGTTGTACTCTTAAAAATTTTTTTAAAAATTAAACAAAAATAAACAAAAAAAATAAATTAAAAAACTAACAAAATGGTGGACTATATAGTCTATATTTCCTGTTTACCTGTTATGCCAGTCCTAAGCTATATTTCCCATTTATCGTTCTACATAGTTTATCATGTTTATGATTCTGCAGGGTAAATTCGAACTTCTATCAATTATTAACAAATTCAATTAAACATATACCAGTTGTCGCACCTCAAATAACACAACACAATTGCTCCTGTGTAATAACAACATTTTTTTCAGAAAATTTCTTGACAAATATTTTTCTCTCTCCAAAACACGACAATTTCACGTTTTCTGGTACAGTCGGTCTGGGTTTCCGAGTCCAAGTGAGGAAATAGCTCTACTTCCAGTACAGTTTACACTGTCCGTGGACACAACGAGCGATCAGAGGAGTTCTCTGGGAGGTGCATGTTGACAAACAGACGAGATCGCCATCCTCCAAAAGGTGGACAGGCTTCGGAGGCTTAAGGGTTAAAGGAGTACTTGCACGTTCTGCTCCGTGATGACTTCGTGATGTCCGAGAGCTCACCTGTTGTAAAAAAAAATTTTTTTATTTTAAATCTTTTTATTTATTTTTTAAAATACTTTTTTCTTTCTTTTCATTTTCCCCCCATCTTTTTCTTTCTTTCTTTCTTTCTTTCCCATTTTTTTGGTAATACTTGAGAGAGAAAAATTCAAGATACACATTTATACACGGAAATTGATCTATTTAAGATTTTAATGTTGAAATGTTCAATGTTTGACTATCCATAGTATCAGAGGGTGAAAGTAAATAGTTCAAATATAAATTATGTTGATTGGTATTATATTTATATGAAAGGAGCCACTGAAATTATTTACCCTCTGATCTCCAGTAATCTAGACTTGCTTATCTCCTCTAGGGGGTTATTTTGAATAGGAGTATTTGGGTGAGAACAAGGTGTGAACACAGACTATTTTAATGTCTTCATGTGTGTATTTTTGTTCAACGAGCAAGGTAGAAATCGTACTCTTTCAACACTATCAAACATGATGTTCAGATATATATTAAACATTGAAATACTCGTAATATACAACTACTAATAATATCTGGTATTATTAATATAACTGTTGTTCTGATCTTGTGACAAAAAAAATTTCAAACGACAAGGAATATTTTTTATATAAACACTATCAAACATAATGTTCAGAAGAAAAGTTTAACATGTTTTAAACATATTTTAACACATTTTAACACATATTTTAACATATTTAAACATATTTTACACAGCATAGCGTCTGTCGATGTAACATTCTTCGCCTAATTTTTGCCTCTCGCATATGTCTGCAGCATGGATGCATACAAACAAAATATTTGCCAGTCAGAAAAAAAAATCTCGATAACACATCGAAGTATTTTATTTGAAATAACGGACCCAATCTAAGACATTGCTAATGCAATCTTTGAGTTGAAAAGTTCCGCCAACATTCTTCGTGACTTTAGACTCGGAATGCCAGCTGGGATGACGTAGATCGCGTGTTGCGCATTGATTTTTATGGGGAGATGGAAAGAAAAAATAGTTTGTAATGTCATAGGTCAATATTGGGATGTTTTTAGATGAAGCTGACACTTTGTCCGTGAGGGATGTTTGAAAACTTTGTCGCAAAACAGGCTGTATGAAATGTCACACAAGTCATGCTGCTGTTTACAAGCGATGAGACCCTATTTGGATAATGCTATAATAATGTCTGAAAGATGCTCTGCATATCGCGAAAATTTGTCCCTGTTCACGTGACTCGATGTCTGGTATGTGACTTTTAATTCGCTCGTAGAAAATTATTGTATGTTAGTCAGATTAGTCGTTATGATAGCAGTATGTTATTTGGAGAGAGAAAAAAAGAAGCCAAAATTCACTGAATCCGTATGCATTATCACTTTAAGGATTAATAATGCATTAAATGATTATTAGTTTTATTACATGCACTTTAATTCAAAGATTGTTTATAGTAAAAAATTATGCAATGTAATTTCCATTCAATTTCTTGGCAACACTTTCTTCCCTTTATCTAAGTATCGAGTCTTTGGATACTGTATATGATGTACCATTTAAAAAAAATCAAAGAATTGCATAATTAATATGCAAACTATCTTTAATTTAGCAACCTGTAAGACACCCCTGTTAAGACACAACCCTATCCAACCACACCCAATACACAATCTGTAATGCACAACCCTATCCAACCCAACACCCAATACATAATCTGTAAGACACAACCATATCCAACCACACCCAATACACAATCTGTAACAAGGACACAAACTTATCCACCCCACACCCAAATCACAATCTGTAATGCACAACCCTATCCAACCACACCCAATACACAATTTGTAACAAAGACACAACCCAGAAAGAACTGCATTCCTGAATCCCCAACGCACACCTGTTTCCACCTGTCTTAAAAAAACACACCTCTTGCACCCTGACTTGTTAAATCACGAGGTGAATTGTCTCATTCGCCTCGGCTGAATACAGTGAATGGCAAAGCCAGCAGGAGGAAATTCCTGCCCCCCCTGAGTGGTCTAGCCATCAGGTAAACCACAACAAGGGGCAATTGTTCGGGCACTGAATGGACACACTTGTCCTTCCTGGGAGATGACATAGATACACTAACCGTGACTTATGTACGAGTCTGCTGGGCTGTAAACATGAAGTAGAAGGCCTGAAATTGACGTGAAGGGTTGATGATTGCAAGGTATGCCGTCATGACAGGGGTCGTTGATTGCAAGTTAGGTCATAGCTAGGGAAGAGAAATTAATCATTGGTTTATTATAACATGGGGAATGATGAGTCAGGGTAGTGGTGTCAGTATTATAACATGGGGAATGATGAGTTAGGGTAGTGGTGTCAGGATTATTTCCTGTTATGTGTTTTATTGCTGTCCTTATTTATGTCACTAAACATGGGAATATCGTATTTTTAAATGGCTTATAGAAGAATAAGAAATAAAAAATATAGGAAATGTTAAGACAAGAGTTGTCAGATATTTTGGTCAAAGGTCAATATGCATATATACAGGCCACAAATGTATCAGATATTGGACATGACTGCAAGATGTCTAAAGCAACTTTGGAATTATTCTTGTCCAAACTATTGTTAGAAATTGAAGTAAGTATACTGTATATACAGGTTAAATGATTCATGTCAAAGGTCAGTCTTTTAAGGCCAAGGTCATTTACACTATTTTTATCGACTTCTTTTATTATATTGGATAGATCTCTGACTATTACACTCAACTGTCTATCTCGCAGTAAATGCTCATGATTTTGTCATAATTAGGTCAAAAGGTCATTAGGTGACCTGCCCAAAGTGTCATCGACCTGAACAAGATCAGAGAAGACAACTCTTCTAGGTTGAAGATCAGAATATGTCTGCCCCTGCGAACATTCCAATTATTCATTCCAATTATTCGGGTTGATCTTTGGAAGAATGGGGGCAATGTTTAAACAATGTTTACATCTGTTGCCAGGGGTGACCAGACGAAACTTTTGCGGATTAAGTTGGTTGCCAGGCAGACTGCAAGACGATGCATAGTTTCCCTGATTACATGCACGATTACAATTCTTGATAAATATAAAAGATTCCTGATAATTCCTGATAATATACAGGATTCCTGACAATATACAAGATTCATGAAAATATACAGAATTCCTGACAATATACACGATTCCTGACAATATACACGATTCCTGACAATATTCAGCATTCCGTAACAGATTCTTTTCTTATTTATGTAACCCTGTGGGTCTGAAACAGTATTCAGGATATAGAGTGTTCTGCAAGTCCCATCAGAACTGTCACACTCGGTGGAGATCGTGAGGCTCCATTTCATTTCTGGTTGTTTTGGCGCCATGTGGTTCTGTGTTCTGATTGTGTCTTGATTGTGTCGAGGCCAGGGCCTAGGTCAGCTTGCATGCCCAGATGGAAAGAAAAACAATGTTCTACCAGAAGGAGATATCCAGTTTTGGCTAATGGTGGCTATAGGCTTGGGGAGGGGGTGGATCCAAACTGGGGATGAGGCGACTTGGCAAACACTTGTTTATTGTTTTGATTATTGATGGATGGATGGATAGATGGATGATGAATTATATTTTGAATAACAACTAATACATTACATAATTAAATGTTCTTAAAATTATATCCCAAATGTATCTCCATGTCTATTGAAAAAATACAAATTATCGCCCAACAGAATTTAAATGCCATAACTAATCTTTTTAATTTACCAAAAGAGTTTTGATGAGAGAAAATTACATAAGGTAGATTATAGATCTTACATAATGCAATCTGACACTAATTTAACAAAATATTTTTTATGTGTTGAAGATAATTTTTATCTAGATAATACATTACAAGACATGCAACGTTGTATATATTTGAATAAATGAATGAATTATCATCCAGCACCACTTACAACAGTTATTCAGCTATACATGGCAAGTAGTATATTTTAAATAAACACTTACACACGTGCTTCAGTTGAACAGTTTCACAAGCATTTTCTCAATGGACCCAATTTTTCTCCAGCAATCTCTACAACAAAAGCTAGGTCTTTGTATATTGTCAATGCCTACCTGACGAAATACCCACCCAGAGAAACCGCCATTCGATAGAATCACGTGGGAAAAGGGAGTTTCCCCATGACTAATTCGAATTCGATCAACTTTCCGTGGATACTCAGTATTGAGATCCGTCTGTTGCCTTCGCAGGTTCTGCCTTTGATCGTTTCTCGTAAAGTCGCCCTCCTTTTGAGCAATGTGTTTTCCAGCGGTTGAGACGGATTTGCATAGTGGTGGTTTCACAATACACAGACATAGTGAATGAACAAACCACATGGGGATAAGTTGTTGTCGTTACAAAACAGTTCAAAGCTTTTAGTTTTAACCTCCTCCTTGTTGGAGACAACTCAAAATTCTGTAAAAAAATTAAATTGGAGTAGAGTTTTATTGAACAGGGAGGTTAGTATTATCCACAATTTAAAATAATTTTTCTTTTCTTTTTCTCTCTCGACATCTGGCTTGTAAATGTCTCATATGGGGAAACATATTTAATTTCAGATTTAAATGAGTAAATTGAGACTTAATTATACAAAGTTGATGATTTTATAATGTATAATGTCATCGCATTCATGTCTTTGTTATGATAATTGCAGTTAACAATATACACAGTCCTCATTTGCATAATTGGAAAGGTTACAAGGTCATCTATTCAGGTCCATTTTACCTTATTTTCATTAACCTTCATAATACCAGAGGCAGCCAGAGATACCATGTTAATCAGTGACTATGATTAGTACAGCAAGTATAAATACAAAAGACATACCCATTATGTACCAGAGATATATTATACCTTGACATATCCTTTACATACCTATGATACTTTCATGTCAAGTGTCATACCCCTTGAATTGAAATGTCTATGCAATTGATCTCTTAAATACTAGACATACCCATAATGTGCCAGATATATATATATAAAAAGAGAATTTAGCAATTAACATAAAATATATATAAATATCGATGTTTCGTCAACAAACAGTTGACATCTTCAGGAAATGTATGTTAGAATGTATGGACATATATAGATGTATATATATATATATACCTTGACATATCCTTGACATATCCTTGACATATCCTTGACATATCCTTGACATACCTGTGACATTATCTTGTCATAACCCTTGAAATGAATTATCCATGTTGATGATATATCATTTACATATCCTTGACATACCCTTCCATATTCCTCACAAGGAACCAGGCCAAATAGCACATCCTATGAGTTTATGCTACGAGCCAGGCCAAATAGCACATCCTATGAGTTTATGCTATGAACCAGGCCAAATAGCACATCCTATGTGTTTATGCTATGAACCAGGCCAAATAGCACATCCTATGTGTTTATGCTATTAACCAGGCCAAATAGCACAACCTATGAGTTTATGCTATGAACCGGGTCAAATAGCACATCCTGAGTTTATGCTATGAACCAGGCCAAATAGTAAATGGACCCAGTAGTAGACTGAGTGTACAGTCTTGGGGGAGGGTGAAGGGGGGTGGGGGTGCGGAGGGTAATGTCAGGCAGAGTTCACAGTTTATTGTTACCATCAGTGTATATCGGGACAGTACATACCCTGTTTTGCACAGGAATGTTTATGGAAATTTGGTGAGTGCCTCTTCTCAAAGCCATCATCGTGCTGTACCTGGGTTCAAAGGTAATGCCTATATTACAATAGGTCAAAGGTCAGGGCCGATTCATGCAGTGGATTCTCGTTCTATCAGTGTTTTTGGTGAAATCAGTATAAAAATAATGAACAAATTTTGGTGACCCCCAAAAAATAAGTTGTAAAATCATAACATCTAACAAAATTTACAATGTTGTATTTTAACTATTTCACTATGCTAAGAAAATGTATAATATTATTACTTCTTAACCGTAGCAAAATTTACAATGCTGTTGCATCTTAAGTATAGCACTGATGACAAAATTTACAATGTTATTTATCTTAGCTATTTCACTGGTACCAACATTTACAATGTTAAACTGTTGCATTTTGCAATGTTGTTGTACCTTGGCTGTATCACTGGAAATAAAATTTGCATATTATGGTCACAAAATGCTGTTTCATCTTGATTAGTATTTGTTACACCTTATTCTCAGCCAGATTCTCCTATTCAAAATATCCACCATGAACAGATATATGCAAGTCTTGAATTCTGGAGAACCTTTTCAGCGGCTCATTTCATATAATTATAATATACTAGTAATACCAATCCATATTTATGTTTAAATTATTTACTTTAACCCTCTGAGACTATGTATGGATAGTCTACTTCTTAATTATATCAATGGTATGTGAGTGTCATCTTGATCTTTGGCTACAAAGTCTGTGTACAAGTGCCAGGGCTATTGTTTATTTGTCTGCAGACTTCGTATTGACCCAGCTTAATTTAGTATGGCCTAATATTTATGTGTGTAGACCGATATGAAATTTGAGGAGGCTCCCTCCATCCTGGCAGACAGTTAAAATCTTCCGGTGATTACTGTAGTCTGTTAGTCTGATGATTTATGATTAGCTCCATTCTTTATGGTTACTGTAGATTGTTAGTCTGATCGTCTATGATTAGCTCCAGTCTGTTAGTCTGTGGTTACTGTAGTCAATTTGTCTGATAGTCTGTGATTAGCTCCAGTCTGTTAGTCTATGGTTACTGTAGTCTGTTAGTCTGATAGTCTATGATTAGTGCCAGTCTGTTAGTCTATGGTTACTGTAGTCTGTTAGTCTGATAGTCTATGATTAGTGCCAGTCTGTTTGTCTGTGGTTACTGTAGTCTGTTAATCTGATAGTCAATGATTAGCACCAGTCTTTAAGTCTATGGTTACTGTAGTCTGTTAGTCTGATGGTTTATGATTAGCACCAGTCTGTTAGTCTGTGGTTACTGTAGTCTGTTAGTCTATGATTGAGTAAGGACATTGACTCGAAATCGATTTCTGTAGTCATCAGTTTTCTTTGCCGTCAGTACCAGCCAGTGCTAGCAGGTTTCCTGCAACGCTCAACGCTACGGATGTTGCGAGTTTCCTCCTGTCTTAAACTGACAAGCCATGATATAAGTGAAAGAATCCTGAAAGCGCCACGAAACCCCAAATTCAAAAATAAATAATAAAATAATAGATTTTCTTTGCCACTCTTTAGTAGGTGTGTTTCAGCTTTACCTTACTATTTTAACCTGATTACTGCTAGAGGCAGTTTCACATGCTATGTGCAGCAAGGGTGTGTGAATAATCTGACATTGTTTGATCATTATCATATTTGTGTGTTAATATATGCATAATGTAATATTCCTATATTTCAAAATACATTGTTTATGAGTGTTTACTTTAACATGTGTTCATGTGTTTTGCTGAAGGGGGCTGGAGTTTCCCAACATACCGTAGCCATGCTTATGATTAATCCATTGAAAATGTAAAATAAAAAGAAAACTTGCATTGTACAAGGCATATATGTTCTGTCAGATTCTTGATCTGGTCTGTCATGTTGATCTATACTTGATCTTACAGAAAAAGTTCATGTCATAGTCAGACTGGAATGTCTAATGTCAATCTAGCCAGATAGTCTAATGTCAATTTAGTGCATAATGTTGTTCTAGTGGCTAATGGTCTAGCCAGTAGTCTAATGCTGATCTAGCGCTGAATGTCGGTCTAGCGTTGAATGTCGGTCTAGTGTCTAATATTGATCTAGCCAGATTAGTCTAATGTCAATCTCATTAGACTAGGGTATAATGTCTATCTAGTCTCTTGCCAGACTAGTATAATGTTGATCTAGTGTCTAATTTTGATCTAGCCAGTAGTCTAATGTTGATCTAGTCTCTAATGTTGATCTAGCCAGTAGTCTAAGGTTGATGTAGTGTCTAATGTCGGTCTAGTGTCGAATGTTGCACTAGTGTCTAATATTGATCTAGTCAGACTAGTCTAATGACGATCTAGTCAGAATAGGGTCTAATGTCGGTCTAGTCAGACTAAAGTGCCATACTGACATGAATCATACGGTCGACACTGTTAGTGCAGGAATTTCAAGTATTAGCCTAACCAACAGTCAACTGTAAATACTTCACCACTTTAAATCAAGATAATATCTTCATGGTAGTGGTGGGGGTAGGGGGCAGGGGACAGGTTGGTAGGGGGAGGGAAGTGTCTGGCATCAGTGTGACACCCAGGGGGTTTCACACGTGTAAATGGTGACCGGCAAGGGGGGGGGGGGATCATGATGATGGGAAAACTGACCTTTCGTATGTACCAGACTTTACAGCAAACAATCGATGTGATTGTGGAAGCTATGTGCGGTATGCAGGGGAAATAGGTTTGCACAGGTGGTCTTCCCACTACCCCTGCTGTCGTCTCCAGACATCCCCAAATCCCCCCCTCCCCCCTCCCCTCCCCAAACAAGCCTCCATCATACAGATCTGTATTTCATGAAAGGGTCCTACTGATCAAGGTGTACAAACTTTCCTGCTATAGTAAAAGAGGTAATTACGTAGATATACGCTGATTTAGGCCAGGACTACAGTACCACACTTTCGTGAAACGCAGGCTCCACAAAACAATCATAGCACTACGAGAGTCGTGACTCCTGTACAGTAACATTGGGTTACGACTCTCGAAGCCTCAAAGCGACTCTCGTAGCGCTACCATCCTTTTGTGAAAAGGGGGTTCTGTTGTCTCTACAGATGTACATACTAGGTGGACACAGATTTGTGTCTGTAATGACTACGTTCAAGGGTAAATAGCCTTGATGCACAAGATAGCCAAGAATGTCCTTATTCGACTTGACAGGCGTATTTCTCATATCATATTATCAAAGTCAAGTGCATGTATATTATAATTATTCTGTGTCTGGATCAGATAAGATAGATTATGCAAGGCTGGATGCACTAAAGGTCGTTTTGTCATCTTTTTCCTAATTTCCCCCCTACTTTATTGTTTTTAAACTATCGATTAACATTTAATTATATATTTTTCTACAGATTTCATGAGCATATGGTGTTTTTTCCCCTCCATTTTCTTCATGTTCTCCTACATTTTTCTCTCTTTTTTTTGTATTAATTAATAACATATTTTTTTAATATGAAAAGTATGTACCAATTTCCTGAGCAAATCTATTATTAGTTTATTATTAATACTTTTGTTTTACAGATTTCCATACCATTTACATCATTGTTCCTTCAGTTGCTTAATTTCTTTTCAACAACAGCGTCATTACTGTCAAACGAAAATCATCCCAAACAGCTTAATGGTAAACTGCTACGGAGTGTGTACATTTAATTCAACATTGACAGACAGCCCTCTATGCCTACATCAATGAGTCTCATTTTCATGACATTTTCCTCTTCCTCACAAATTACAAAGACGTCTGTATTTGCCCTGCATTGTCAGTTTGTCTGTAGAGCGTCCTGCAAAGGGCCATAACTACGTTCACACGGTTGAAAATGTTGCTACCGATTTCTTTATATTGTTGTGCATTGCAGCCACCTGCAAGGTGTAGTGCCCTGTCTGTAGTCCCCATCTGCAGCCACCTGCAAGGTGTAGCCCCCATATGCAGACGCAGTCTGCTTCATCTGTCTCGCGGCAACAGGTTGCTACGGAATTCCCCGACACTGAGTCATGATGGTGTTTGCAGTAACAGATTCCAAACCCAGTCTATATAGAGAGAGAGAGAGTATGAACCCAGTCTATTAGCATCTTCCCAAATCCCTAGGCTACTGGCAGCTACGGAAGCAAGTCGGGGGAAAAAACGCAGAACCTGTAAACGAAATAATAGAATCGTCCCAAATCCCAAACAACGACTACATGGAAGCAAGTCGAAAAAAAATGCAGAACCTGTGAATGAAAGCGGAACATCATCCTAAATCCCAAATGGCGACTAAATTGAAGCAAGTAAAAAGAAAGGGCAGACGCTGTGAATGAAAACACATTGCTATCATTTAGTGCATGGACCCTGCAAGAATGAAAGCTCATGCTATCTTTTAGAGCCCCCTCAAGAATGAAAGCATATGCTATCCTGTAGTGAATGGCCCCTCAAGAATGAGAGTGCATGCTATCAGGACCCCTCAAGAATGAAAGCTCATACTGTCTATTATTGCATGACCCTCAAGAATGAAATAAATGCTATCAGGGCCCCTCAAGAATGAAAATTGCTATCGTTTAATGCACGGTACCTCAAGCCCACACTATCCTTCAGTGCCCTCAAGAATGAAAGTGCATGCTATCCTTTAGTGCAAGGGGCCCCTGCAATCTAGCAGTAGCACATGCTAATCTTTAGTGCATGGTCCCACAAGAATGAAAGTGCATGCTATCCTTTATTGCAAGGGGCCCCTGCAATCTAGCAGTAGCACATGCTAACCTTTAGTGCATGGCCCCACAAGAATGAAAGTGCATGCTATCCTTTAGTGCAAGGGGCCCTTCAATCTAGCAGTAGCACCCACAATATCGTAGGCTGCCCACAATCAGAATGCCCAGGGAAAAGGCCACATATTGACAGAGACAGGGGAAATTATCTCATTAAGCCAGTGATTTAGATAAGGGCAGATTTAGGTGCCAGCCTGCACTGACAAAAAGCAAGAAGGAACACCCACCAGAACAGACAGTGGATGTGTAGAACAGACAGTGGATGTGGAGAACAGATAGCTTACAGACTGAATTATACTTTCAGCTCTGGACTGAATTGCACTCTTCTTGATAATGCTTCCCCGGACCTTGCTAAACTGCCAGTTCCTGGGACCTTTCTGTGTGAAATCACACAGGGCACTTGCCCATTGTTAATGCGTCTTCTACAGGGAGGCAGGTGTCTGGGGTTTTTTTTCTTCTGGATTTTGGTAAAAGTATCAACATGATCCTGTTTTTTTTTTATTGCTTTGCTAGTGTCTGGCTTGGCCTCAAAGGCTTGGGTCAGGAATACGTTTAATCTTACGCAAGAGATATCGCCATACAGGTGAATAAGGAATCTTGTAGATTCTTCCCCAAGCCAATCGTCAGAAATGGTTGGATGAACTTTCATCCGAAAGATATGAAAGTGCATTGCCGTGCAATTTTTATATATTATTCAGCTCCAGTGGTGCAAGCAAACTTCAGACTTCATTCCTATAGTGAGTTCAATTCTCTTTTGATGGCCTGTATATCAGTGGGAAGAAAACCTGTAATACAACTATCTCCATCACCATCTCCACACTATAAATAATTTCCCCTCTTATTCCATGTTCCTTACCACCCCCTTTTCTCTGTGTTTGTGTCTGTATCTTAGACCACAGCCAGACACACATGCACACGCACACACACGCACACACTCACAGCAACAGCAACAATGTGAACACACAGGGCAACTTCAGCTGCAACAATGTGAACACACAGGGCAACTGCAGCTGCAACAATGTGAACATGCAGGGCAACTGCAGCTGCAACAATGTGAACACACAGGGCAACTGCAGCTGCAACTGCAACAATGTGAACACACAGGGCAACTGCAGCTGCTACATATGTGAACACACAGGGCAACTGCAGCTGCAACTGCAACAATGTGTACACACAGGGCAACTGCAGCTGCAATAATGTGAATAATAGCCTAATAACCTGTACACATGGACAATCCTCCCACTTCCCTGGCCACTCACAGGTCTCCAGATCTCAGCCAAGTCCTCGCCTGGGAAAGTTCCCTGCCATGCATCACACATGTCATAACCCTGTGAGGGACTGTCAATAATTAGACAGTTACACTGTTACCAGTGTCAGACTAAGCCATTGCTAACCACTTCATCTTTGACAACCGGTTTGACAACCGATTTGACAACCTGCTGTCCACTTTAACCACTGTCAATGGCTGCTGTCATGGGGATGTTTTCAGACAGATTAAATTTTTATTATTGTTAATTTTGGTTACGCTGTAGGTAGTTCAACAGGGCTGTCTTTTATGTCATCTCCTGTTTGTAAAGGAAAGGAATGTTTAATTTTCTCATTATTTGAACACAGATTTCCAGCTTAATTTTCTATGAGGAATAGTATGACCATTCTTTGAGGAATAGTACAATAATTTTTGCTGGTTAGCGCATTTAAAAAAAAAGGAGATTCTTGGTTTACAATGAAGATAAGATTTCAATGTCTGTGTTCATGGTTACTACACATGAATCAGTATAATTCCTGGTTTTCAAGTCTTACTGTAACTTATAGTTATTCCAGGTTTTTACCCCACTATCACTCAGTTCAATGACGTAACATTGCCAAACCTCTGTAAGAAATGTGCGTATAATTCAATCTCATTAACCTTTTTGCAATAAGCATGTGCAAAGCAATTTGCAGAAGAGATTTTATTTGTTATGTTTTGTAATGCAAATTTAACGAGATTTTTCTGCAAGTCAATCGATAGTTCAATTTTAACTTTTTTTCATACTGAAGGCAACCACAGATGCCCTGATTGCAATTGGTCCAAGAGGGAAAAGGTTAAATAATGCTCGATTAAATTCTAGTATGTTTTTTCTTTCTTCCCTCTCTTTTTCTCTATCTCTTTCTCTCTCTCTCTCTCTCTCTCTCTCTCTCTCTCTCTCTCTCTCTCTTTCTCTCTCTCTCTTTATCTCAACCATAATCTGCATCACCCTCCATGAAGCAGTATACATTTCTTTCTACTCATTGACCTATTAAAATGGTAATTTTTAATTGAGAGGAAATCTAATTTTCATCCCCAAGGCAATGTGTTTACTAATACTTGGCAGGTCATTCCATTTCCTCATTACGATTAATATGTTCACGTCATTCCATTTCCTGATTACGACTAATACGTACGCATTGGTTCAATGAATCAGGATGTGATGTTTTTAAAAAAATCTTCATGAAGGTGGAAAAGACAAGAACATTCTGATATTGAGTCTTTGTTTTGTTTGTGGATGACTGCTTTGAGTTTTGCTATAGTAAAAAAAAGAGTTTATTAATACTTTATATTGTTTAAATGTTGTAGGAACCAGAAATCTGACAGTAATATATAGTGTCACAGGCTTTCCTCCTACTACAAGCAAACCCCTATGTCATAAGATTGTTGTTCTTATCGGCATAATATTTATTGACTAGTTGATTTTGAGTCTGTTATTATCCACTAATTATGTAATTTACATATTTTAAGATTTTTCATTGCAGAACTTTGTCGTTACTATTCTTTGTTGATCTTCAAATAATAGAGGACACGGGTGATCTGAATCCAATGTTTGTATACTTAGTATTCAGTTGTCTCCCTTGGTTGATTTCTACAAGCCATACATCAGCATTATTGCAACACATAGATGTTCAGGCTCATACCCCATTCCTAAAACCAGATAGCTGTAAGAACATTGACATTTTGTTTGGAATCCTTGTAATCCTATTTACCTCAATAGTAATAATAATAATAATAATAATAATAATAATAATAATAATAATAATAATAATAATATATCTTTATTATCCTAGGGGAAATTTGTTTACATTGTAAAATATATAAATAAAAACTTAATTTTAAAAAAATTTTTTAATTTTATATATATACAGCTTGTAATTGACTTGTAATATCGATATATTTTGAAATGTGTGACTACATACAAACTTTCATGCAAAACATTGGTGTTGTACTTTGGCAATGTGCCCTAGTCGTGACACTCTCTTGTCAGATGCCTCAACAGAGTCGGAGCACTGTCAGAACATTGTCAGAACACTGTCGGATGTGACAACTTTATTAGACCATTGACACGACTGACATTATTGTGGATGTGAAATATGACATGACTCGCGGCCTCCATTGCATTTCAGTAACCATGGTAATGTGGAACCCTAGTTTCCATGGTAATGGGAACCCTAATGACTTGAAACCCTAGTAACAAGAACCCTAGTTGCTTGAACCCTAGTAACACTAATAGGAACCCTAGTAAGTAACCATCGCCAATTCTGCTCTGTTTACTCAGTGGTCATTACATTGAAAATTTAATATTTGCACACCAAAAAATTGTCATATTTTATAAAAGTTGGAAATGATAATAGAATTTTAATGTTTTCTTTGTAAGTTTTGCAGAAATATTTTGCTTATTCACCTCCCAGCTATATTGGTATGATCAAATTTGATACAAGCAATAGTATTTTCAATATGGCCACCTTACTCATAATAATTAAAAAACAACTTCAATATGTTGGTAATCTATGAAGTTCCAGTGGCACATTAACTACAGAACTTTTGTGTCTTATTTCATTTCTAATGCATTTATTGTCAAACATATTGTGTGTATATTTAATATTTTCAACAGTTTTGAAGACAAACCTGTGAACAATCTTACTCCAAAGATGACAATGTGTTTTATCACCCAAACCTGACATTTATGGTCTTGTGTACTCAGTGCATTTTAACATGCTCTCTTTAAAGGTATAATGCCTTTGCATTTTAACATGTTCTTTTTCAAGGTATAATGTCCTTGCATTAGAACATGCTCTTTTTAAAGGTATAATGCCTTTGCATTTTAACATGCTATTTTTAAAGCTATAATGTCACAGTAGGAAAACCACAAGTTACAAGAAAGCACTTGATGTACTGTAGTTCTGATTGGCCGTAAACCATTAATTTGGGAGTGTTCAAGATGGATATCAGTTTCCTTGAAGACAGTTTCTTCCTGTTTCTAGGGAGGGGGCTGAATCAAATAATCAGGATTTAATGTTCTCTATAATTTTCCACAGCCCTACCTAGAGCTTCCTATCCATAGGATCTGATAGTGTAAGGATGGAAATAAATTACCTTGATCAAAGAGATGAAAGCATTTAATAAATTATAGACCGCAGGTACACCTTTTAGAATGTACAACCCATGGTGTAATTTGTACCATTATCTGGATATTAGATATTCATTAAGTATAGGAAGCATCAGGCCCTGAGATTACGAAACTTTGGGTGTGATTTTATGTTCAAGCTTATATGGGGATTGGGAATGAAACTTTGAGTTGAGCATGAAATCATAGTGAAAAGGGTTTCGTAATCAAATGAGTCGAATGTTGTGGGTATCTAAATTAAGCTGGATGGGTTTCTCTGTCTGTGTGTCTGTTTCTGGGTCTCTGTGCCTGTCTGTTTGTCTGTCCATGTCTCTGTGTCTGTCTGTCTGTCTGTCTGTCTGTCTGTCTGTCTGTGTCTGTCTTGCATGTTGGCTGAGGATACATTTCTTGAATTCGGTTATTTGTATATTTCTCTAGTTTTTGAATTCTCACACTTTCAGTCTCAATCTCTCTCATTCTCTCTTTCTCTTTCTTTCTTTCTCTTTCTCTCTCTTTCTCTCTGTATCTCCCCCCTCCCCCCATCTCTCTCTCTCTCTCTCTCTCTATCTCTCTCTCTCTCTCTCTCTCTTCCCCACTCTCTCTTCCCCCCTCTCCTCTCCTTGATAATATAATCACAATTAAAACTGTGGACATATTTATTCAGCCATTTTACAAAGTAAATATGCCATTCACCAGTTTTACATCCGTTTGCTGTTAATCACCGAGAACACACAGCAACTCTTCCATTACAATTCATCTCTGAGGTGACTGTTTGAAGGTTAATGTCCTCGCTGCCTGAGTATCCATGCATTCGGATGGTCACTAGAGACGTTGGCCATCTCCAGATTCTCCGTCCTATAATGGCCACCATCAGTTGGAACAGGGAGATGATATCCTATCTTGGAGGATAAATTTCCAAAATTGTCATTAAGACAGCAGTTTTTATGATGGATAGCTTTTGTTGACTACCAGATTAACTCTCTGTTGAATATGATTTCGTTTTCGTTTTCTTTTGGGGGGGATATTAACCTACTTTTCTGTTTCTGGGTTAATCATAGGAATGGATTATGTATGGCAAGTCTGGTTGCTTGCTGCAAGGAGAAGGTTAATCAATCATAATAATAATAATAGTAATAATAATAATAATCATTTACAGAATTATATATAGCTCAATATTTAGTTTTGTTAAAAAATTACCCTAAGGTGAGTAATATGATTAAAATATAGTACAATTAAGACAAATATAGATAAAGGGAATTGATAAAAGCCTATGATGGATGCATATAAATCGGTTAATACATATTTTCAGTAATCTTACAATATGTAGGAGGAAAACCTGTGACAACTACAGCTTACCGTAAGACACGTGAACCATGGCTGGTACAGACAAACAAAGGGGGATAACTGTATGCTTTGCATGCAGACAGATAAGTTGTGGGACCTAATATCATATAAAACCAGGCCCAGAGATAATGAAACGTATTTGTGTACGATTTCATGCTCAACTCAAAGTTTTGTTCACAAATCCACATATAACATTTAAGCTAGAGCATGAAATCGTAACCAAAAACGTTTCATTATATCGGCCACATTTTATAAAATGTCGAGAAGATTTGAAGATATAAATTTGTTACGATTTTCTATGTCATATGATACTAATGTCAAGGTCAATGCCAACAACATGCTTGCATGACAATCTCGCATTAGTTCCTAATTTATCTATCCAATTTGTATGTAATTTAATCTTGCATCAGCTTATCATAGCTTCACATAGTAACTGAAGATTGCTTACAATGTTTACAGACGAGCATAATTCCTACCACTATCTGAACCGGATGTTCAAAGGAAATGCCAAGAATACATTTAGACATTTTGCCTTGTATTTTTTTTTATGTGAGTAGCTTTAATTGCTTATGCAGAAAGGAAGATAATTAGCTCCATGGGGTAGTTTTAAAGGCATACAATCACGGTTTGCTGACGTATTTCATGGTCAAACATATTTTACTTGAAATTGAAAGTATGTACATTTGATTTCTATGCAAGCATGTGCCATTGGTTTTCAATATTTTCTTCTTTTTTCTTCTTCATAGTTTCGTATTTTTATCGCGTCTGTAAAATAATAAAAAAATAAAGCATGAAAGTATTGAAAACCAGTGAGACATGTGGGAAATGTAGCTTGTTGCCCAATATACTTGTGGTAGACAAATCAAATGTACATTCATTCAGAAAAAATACTAAAATGAAATATGTCAACAAACTGATTGCATGCCTTTAACTATGGATAATGTTATTGATGTGGTTGATGATGAGTACAAAGAATAATTTTGTACCTGTTTCTTGACTGACCACAGAAATCTCTTAAATCTCAACAGATTGTTCAGAAGGAATTGCTGAATGTTCGGAAATCTGTGCTAATCTTTTGTGTGCCCCATCTGTGTTTTCAGCACCACATACCATGTTTTACTAATGCCAGCAGTTCCAACAGCTGTCTTTTACATTTACCTTTAGGTTAATGAGAACTATTTATTTTGTACGAGTATTTTATAATCTTGATGTGGCAAAATGAAGATGTCTGGTTCGTATCTTGTGTTGGGTAGACAAAATTGCAGCGTAATCACTTGTCATTTTTCCAATTTTCGTCAAGTGATAATATTGACGTCATGTATCCATAACATGATCATCCATAAACTTCATTAAAGAAGTGAATGTTCAGTTTTGTCTTGAAAGTGCACAGTTTGTCTAATTCACGGATGTTTTATGGGAGATTGTTCCATAGAATGTGCCGGCTCCGTGGCATAATGGTTAGAGCATTGGCCCGAAGTGCGGACGGTCGCGGGTTTGATCCCCTGTCGCGTCATACCAAAAGACATTAAAAGATGGTACTTGTTGTTCCCCTGCTTGGCGCTCAGCATTAAAGGGGTAAAGCAAGGAATGGTCGCCTCGGAGTCCGTATACTGTGTCTGAGTGGGGCATTCATGTTCTATCTGCGGCTGATATACCTCCAAGTGAGCTAGCACTATAACAAAAACTGGTGGAACTCCACACTAGTACAAGCAGTACGTATGCATGCAAGCCATCATTTGAGTGAAAACATCTTGAAAGTGACTTTTAACTCCAAATCAACCAATCAACCAATCCATAGAATGGATCTGCAACCTGGAATGACCGATCTTCGAATGACTTTGTATGGGTCTTTACAGGCTAAATCCTGTGGGATCGCATGAACTAATACTCATTGGTAGATCTGTACGAGTTCAGATAAGTAGTCTGGTGCAAGATCATGAAGAGGCTGTTCCCATGGATTTGAAAACTTCAAAAACTTTATTTTGTCGGAAATAACCTCTGGTGAACCTTTAAAACAAAATGGTAGGCTAGATCACGAAGAGGCCGTTCCCATGGAATTGAAAACTTCGGCAAAACCAACGGCAATGTCGGAATAACCTCTGGTGAACCTTTAAAACAAAATGGATGGGATTTCTTTAACAGGAAATACCCCAGACACAACAAGGAATGGCTGGATCGAGGGGTTGCCTGGGTTACGAGCTTTCTTTGCCACCAATCTCAGATTGTTTACAACGTGGAGACATTTCTTGGTGGAGACATTTCTTGCAGGAACAGAAATCGTTTGAAAATATTCCTTAAGAAAACTGTTCCAGTTCCCATGACATAGTCGTCGGTGCAGCTGTCACAGTGAAAATAATCCTCACATCCATGAATAGCAAGATGCTGGTAGATATGTAGCATTCAGTCAACAAATATGATCTGCATATAATTGACAATAAAACCCATAATAATTAAGTCATGTTGTAAAATATTATTTTTTATGTCCATAAATTGTAAAACATTGAATTCAGTGTTAAAAGTCCAGAATTCACATCACACAGTGCAGTGTACTATAGAGCGGCAATACAGTTATCATCCTTGGTCTTGTCAGTACCATCTGGTGCTAGCAGGTTTACTGCAACATCCAGCGTTGCAGGTTTCCTCCTGCCCTAAAACTAACAAGTGGCTCTAAACCCCCAATTCATGAAGAAGAAAAAAATAGTGCAGTGTGTGATGTATATTATGGACTTTAGTGAATCATGTGATGTGGATTATGGACTTTTTGCACAGTCTGTGATGTGGAATATGGACTACTTTAGTGCCTTGTGTGAAGTGGATTCTGAACTTTGGACTTTATATGCAGTGATGATGAGGTCACAAAGTACCAATAATGCCAATATCGTGATGTAACAAATAATAATAATGATAATGATGATAAAGTGGAGTATGGACTTTAACGCTGCATATGTGGAATATCGACTTTATTTGTATGAAATATTTATTCAGTTTGTGACGTGAATCATGGACTTTATATAGTACAGTGTGTGCCTTAAAATATAAAATTAAATGTTTTAAGAATCATTTTGAAAATGAACTTTTGAAATTCACTTGGAATGGCATCAAGGTGGTCATATTTCCAATGTGCAACCTCAAACAACTGTAAATTTTGGCAGCGTTGTTTCATTTGCGAGTGCATTACGGACATTTGAACCCTCTTCCAGCATACATGGAGCCCAGCGCAGCTATTGCGAAATATTACGTTGGCATGCTAGATGTTAACAAGTCAACTGCCAACCATCTAAACATCTTCTCCTCCTTTGCTTTTGAAATTGACAGCTGTGTATATTACACGCCACACCCCAGTATTGGTAATGAAAGTCAACTGTTAGGAATTTGACTTGTAATGCTCATTGCCTGTCTTGTATAGCACACACACCTGACAGTCTTGATTAACCTTCTTCATCCCAGAGGCAACTGGAGATGCCCGATAGTGCAGAAATTGTGATTAACATCAGAAGGGTCGTTGAGAAACATGGTTTTTTTATATCATGTGTAGATGTAATGTTGATGCAAGTAGACAGCAGTCAGTATGATGTTGCTTCTATTGGGTCCATGCTCTGAAATCCTAAGGAAATGTAACCATATGACATCCACATTGTAAGATTGCGGCAAATTATATTATTGTAATTTATTGGATGCTGATGGTAAAATTCTGAAGTACATGTATTCTGGTTGGGCTTTTTTTAGACCAGCTATCTGAACAATTTTGTTTTTATATTGACTTACTGTTAATTACAATTTCATTTAAACTGTTATGTACTCTCTCCATGCTGGAGGCAATCGGAGATGCCTTAAAGAACAGTGCATGTGTCTAATTCAGCAGAGAGAGGGTTAAATCAGTTAATTGCAATATCATTAGCACATCATTTTATTTATTTATTAAATCGTTTTAGATTTAAAACCATTTATCTTAAAGATGGTGTTTCCCAATATTGTTAATTTAGAGAAACAAATATTATTTTATTTCTTAACCATCTGACCATTGATCATCTTATCACCAGATCTTCTGACCACCTGTTGTGGCCTGATAGTAATGCAATCCTGAACAAAGCAATCGGCAACATGTTACTTGACATAAATTAATGCATGATTTACAATCTGGAGTGACACCTGTACAAACTAGGATGTGTCACTAGAGACAATGTGCAGTGACACCTGTTAATGGTGTTCTCTCGATAACGTGGCACAAGGAAATTTTACTTCATTTAGGACGTGTGACAATTTGACAATTTATCTGTGAGGTGTGTGTCAGGGTGGTGTTCTTGGTGCAATGTCATCAGTGCACTATATTCAATTTTCCCATCCAATAAAATTTAATACACGTATCGAAACAGTTGTTAGATAAAATGGAAAGTCTACGCGGCTCAAATGTTATGAGGAAAATCCCCACTTAAACTCTCTCCTGGATTACTATTAATTTACTGCTGTGTCGTGTATCACTGAGTGTTTACCAGATAGGTTGTCCTGTTATGTCATACAATCTATACTTGTATTATTGTTATTGTTATTATTATTATTATTATTATTGTTGTTATTCCACATTCTACCTATAATAATTATTTTTATTATTATTAATATTATTTTCAATATTATTATCATTATTATTATTTGTTATATCACGATATTGGCTTTATTGGTACTTTGTGACTTCATCATCACATCATCATTATCATCATCATCATTGTCATCATTATCATTATTATTATTTGTTACATCACAATATTGTCTTTATTGGTACTTTGTGACATCACTCCTGCCTTGCTTAACAAATACACATTTTAATTATTATACAGTATTAATATTTTTTAAAATTAATTATATGTCTGTTTCTATCAGAATTCTCCTCATATATGGGTGAAATATTTCCACTATGGCATAGAGCACTAATTCAATCAATCAATTGGTTGCTGACTTTTGCACGTACACTGGAGGTAAATGTGATAGTCAAGTAGTTTTATTATGTAACGCCCTGTATTTATAATGCAGTATAACTATCGCAACTAAAAAAAAGCACTTTGCGGACAAGGAAATCTAAATTTATGGCTATTCCATATATACTGTATATATAATCTCGGAGGTATGGAAATGTAGTTGAATTAAAGTGGTTTAATATTTAAGGTTTAATTAAAAATATTATTGAAGTTGGTATAATGGTAAATTCTGATATTAATTTGTCTAGATATTTAATTTGGTATTTGAACTCACATTTGACATTTATCAATTAATTATTTAACTACACTCAAAAGAAAAAATAATTAAATGCTTGTGGGGAAGCTTTCTGCCAAAATTTGGAACAGCTTGAGAAACCTAGTACAAGTTCATGAAGAGTACATGGAGCCTGTAGACACATGGAACTTCTTCATTGTTAAAAATAATATATAGCTAAATTTATATCCCAAAGGGATACTGGTCCTTAATTAATTTTGTTGAGTACTAGTATATATAATGAACTGATGTACCGTATTCAGCATTTATTTTCAGAAAGGTTTTAATATATTAAATTAAATTAGAATTTAAATTTAACTTGATGTATTTTACATAATATTTGTGTATTTACAGAATAATTGTAATGTTTACATTTATGAAGTGAAATAGAATTTACAAAGTTTTACAAATATTTTCAGTCATTTTTCATTTCCCTGTCAGTTTTTTTTAATTGTTACGATTTACACAATGTGTCTCAATTGTTCATTGGATGATCATTGTCAATTGTTTGACATACACATCCTGTTTTGATATGGGGATAGAGGGGT